>JAKTSS010000013.1:0-64836 GCA_030580355.1 Debaryomycetaceae sp. yHKB357 | reverse complement strand
CGGAACACCAAGTGGTACTTGAGGCCCATAAACTTTGAGCTTTCAAATTGTGATGACAAGTGACGAGGAATATGAATCCGTCCGTTCACGGTATTCTCCTTCAATTTGGGCTGATGAGTGGCGGTAGCCATGGTGGTGGCCAACGTATTATACTTGTGGCTGGCCGAAACGCGGTAAACGTTTTTGATAGTCTTCCCGCCCGCGGCATAGAAGGATTCATGAGCTTCCAAGTGCGCCGAGAACCCTTGGATCACCGGGGTCCCCGGCTCAATCGGATCCGCGTTCGGCCGGATGTTTACGGAGAAGACGATATCGTCTCCCACGTGGTAAAAGGGTTCCGATACGCTGAGCAAGCAGATCTGGTGACCGTTGGCCCTGATTTGGAACAGAGTTTTCAAATGACGAGGGAGTTGCATGACATAGTTTTCCGAGACAGAGTGACGTCTTGAATGAGTCTTGTGATGGTTGTGATCAGCTTCGTGGGTTTCGTTTGCCGACAGTTGCGGCAAATTATGAGCGTCAGCGTCAATCAAGCCTTGCAAATCACTCAAGAACGATTCCCTAGTGTTGAAGACGTCCTTTTTAGGCAGAGAAACGGCGTTGACGTCTAGCAGCGCCCAATTCTGGTCCATAAACTGGAATGACTCTGAAAAGTAATTATGCTGGACCCAACCGTGATCCGTGCCAATACGCGCTGCCGCGACTTTGAACGGGAAGTATACCGCACACAGTTCCATGCGAGAGGGTTGCAGGGGCGCGCTTTCCAGAAGCGACAGGTCCTGCTGCAGAAACCCAATGACGAGAGAGTACTTGATGCTGGCCCAGCCCTGGTCACACGCTAAACCGGTCAGACGTGCGTTATAGGTGGGCGGTGAGCATTCGGGCGGCACGGGGAACCGCAAACGCAAGCTTTTACTTGACCGAGGCGCAAGCGTCAAGTCGGCGAAAATGAGAGATTGAGGCGTACAGTAGAAGGGCACGATTGAGGACGCCACGTCTCGGATCAGGCACTTTGTTTGAGACGAGTGTTTCGGATACGGGGATGTATTGAAGGAGTAGAGAAGGTCGTGCAAAAAGTAGCGTTTCTTTTCGTCCATGGGGGCCGGGTACTTCAAGCGGGTGTACTCGTACGGCAAGTCCGAGAAGCCGCCGAGCTTGCCATTAACGACCAAGGGATTCGAGTGGTGGTGAGAAATGAAGGGGACCGTGTCCAATGCGTCTTCCGAGTCCAGATCAACGTCCAGATCACCCTCTCCATACTGTTTCCAGTAGTCCGCGTTATCTGTCCACAGACTTCCAGCGCCGCTGATTTCGCTAGCAGACATACCTAGTGCGGGCCCGAGCCTATAGTTTAGCACAGCGTAACCCACCAACTGGAGGTAGCCCAACATGAGCGTTACCGAATGCGTAGCGGCGTTGACCAAGTGGTCATGCGCGTGCGTATCGGCGACGGAGCCTCTAGACAAGACGGAGCGGAGCCAGCTCTTTGCCGGGGAATTATCCGACACCGAGTCCAGACTGGAGTCGTCATTGTGGGTGCTGACCTTGACCGGCAAGGCCAGGGTATTCTTGAACTCGACGAGGCAGTCGAACGCGTTGGGGGTCGATTGCGGAAGGTAGCGAACCGAGAGGAACAAGTGGTCGCCGACCTGCTTGGTGTAGCCCGAGCCATCCGAGTGCGACTGCGTCTCTTCCAGAGGCATTAGAGACGATTAGCCGGTGAGAAGAGAGCACTATGTCGGGTCCTGGTCTGGTCTCCTGGTGCAAACAAACACCAGAAAAAAAAAGTGACGTGACGGAGTCAGCACAGGATTAGGGTGTGGGTCTCTGGAGTGCCTTGTGAGGTGTTTAGGGTGAGCGTAAGCAAGAGTGCCTTAATCGGTAAGTGTTGGATTGAATGTAATGTGTATTTGTTGTCTGTAGTGAGTAAGCGTTGTCCGAGGTTGTCTGTAGTGCATTTTCTCTACGTTACGGCCACCTGATAGAAAGGTTCAAATGTAGCCATGCCATTTAGGATGCGGGATAATGTATATAAGGAAAGGCACAGCCCCTAGCTCTGGGCGTCCTCTGCCGGAGCCCCCTCTTCGGGCAGAGCCGAGGCCGGCGCCGGAGCCGTATTGCCCACTGTCTGGTGAAAGTCTAAAATCTCACTGTACATCATAACACGCCACGTATCCACCGGCAAGTCGGCGTCGTTGAAGCTCCAGTCGAACTTTGACACGCACTCGGGCTCGTCCGTCGGGTCGTGGAACGGTTCCATGTACGGATGCTCCAACGCCTCCTTCGCGGTGATACGTTTCTTGGGATCAAAGTAGAGCATTTTCTCCAAGAGGTCGATCGTTTCGGGCTCAACGTGGGTGCAGCTCGCAAAGCGTTCCGAGAAGGGAATGGGGTCGCGATGGGGCAACGATTGCACGAACCGCAACGTGTTTTCCGAGAGGATGGTGGCGATGACATCTTCGGGCGGCGAGCCCAAGAGCTCTGTGATGATGGAGAACTGGTGGACGTGGTCTCTGCCCGGGAAAAGCGGTTTCCCCTCGATCATTTCCGCGAGAATGCAGCCCACCAGCCAGAGATCCACGTCGGTATCGTATTTTTGCCAGGTGAGCATGATTTCCGGGGCGCGATAGTAGCGCGTGGAGACGTAGCCGGTCATTTGCGGGTCGCGGACGCGGGCCAAGCCAAAGTCGCAGATTTTGAGGTCGCAGTTTTCATTGACCAAGATATTGCTGGGCTTGAGGTCGCGGTGGATGACGCCTGCGGAGTGGATATACTTGAGGCCACGCAACATTTGGTAGGTGAAGTACTGGATGAATTGCTTTTCCAAGGGGCGGGAGGTTAGGAGGCGATGCAAATCGGTGCCTTGGAGCTCATTGACAAAGTAGATGTCCTCCAAGGGCGAGAGAAAGATATCGTCTAGGGTGATCAAGTTCTCGTGGCGAAGATGCTTCAACAACTTGAGTTCACGGTAGGTGCGCTTGGCAAGGACGGGGGTGGAGAAGGGTTTCATGACCTTTTTCACGGCGACGTTCTGGCCGGTGAGCTTGTCGACGGCGGAGCAGACGAGGCCAAAGGCGCCCATGCCCACGGGGTTGAGATCGGTGTAGCGATTGGTGACCTCGAAGACGGTGCCGAAGATCTGGGTTCTGGTGAACTCTCCGTCGCTCGACATGGCGGCAGCGAGGAAGGAGGAGGAGGAGGGAGGAAGGAAGGACCGGAGCTAGAGACAGTAGGCAGACTGGCAAGCGATTGACGGAAACGAGGCGGCAGTCGTGGAATAATAGCAGAAACAGGAACAGCCAGGAGAATTCAGGCGGATACGGATACGAAGACGGATATCGGAATGTTTCACGACAGCAATGGAGTCTGTCAAGTGCTGAACTGCACACAGGTGATTAGCGACTGCACAGAGGAAGGAGGGATGATTAGCGGAGATTGGTATGGGAGAGTAGCAAGTGAACAGGGCGCGATCGGACTGTAGTAGAGAAAGTAGTGGTGATTGTGGGGCTATGCACGCCGTAGCGTAATGATTTAGTGATGGAATTGGCCTGTTGAAGAGACGGGACCTCCTCTGTATTTCATCACGTGTATAACTGTGAAGGGGGCGTTGATTATTGGTTGCCCAGCCCTAATCTTGGCGCATAATTTAGCGGTAAATTTATAACTAACTGCGCCTTGCACCTGTTTTTTTACGTGAAATTGTGTCCCGAATTGCAAGTTTACACTAATAATTACGTCCTCACTAATTTTCGTCCTCACTAATCTCCGTCCTCACTAATTTCCGTCCTCACTAATTTCCGTCCTCACTAATTTCCGACCTCACTAATTTCCGACCTCACTAATTTCCGTCCTCACTAATTACCCACTTCACTAATAATTACCCACTTACTAATAATTACCCTCCGCACTGGTAATTTTCCACCCTAACGCGTTCCCCTAAAACACGTCCCGCGCATGTCAGCACCGTCCGCGCCTACCGCGTCGCCCACCTCTGCGTTCGTGTCCCTCCTCAAGACAATCATTGGCGCGGGCCTCTTGCTGATCCCCTTGGCATTCGCGACCGACGGGATCCTATGCGGCCTCCTTTTCCTCGTGCTCGGCGCCGTTTCGTCGGGCTTTGGGCTCTATATCCAGGCCCGCGTCGCTAGTCGCGTCCCCACCGGCTCGGCGTCCTTCTTCTCGGTGGCGGCAATCACGTACCCCTCGCTCGCGACCGTGTTCGACGCGGCCATCGCCGTCCAGTGCTTCGGCTGCGCCGTGTCGTACTTGGTGATTGTAGGCAACACCATGCCGCGGCTCTTGCCCCGTCTCTTTGGATGGGATGCCGACAGGTTGCGCGTCTTTTGGGTCGCGGCGCTGGCCGTGGTGTGTGTCCCGCTCGCGTGCTTGCGGAACCTCGACTCGCTCAAGCCGTTCCTGGTGTTGGGTTTAGGAGCGATCCTCTACATCGCGGTGCTCGTGTTGGGCCACTGTATTGCTGGCGATATTACCGGTCAACCGGGCTTTGTGAGGGGGTCGGTCGTATGGTTCCCTCCTTCGCTCACGGGCATTGCGCGCACCTTTTCCATTATAGTGTTTGCCTTCACCGGCCACCAGAACATGTTCTCCATCATCAACGAGTCGCGCGACAAGTCTCGGCAGTGCCTCACGCGGCTCTGCATCAGCGCGATCACCGTGTCGGCCGTGTTCTTTGCAGTGGTGGGCCTTGCAGGATACCTTACCTTTGGCGATGCCGTGTTGGAGAACGTCGTCATGCTGTATCCCGTCACAGGGCGCGCGGGAGTGCTCGCGACGATTGCGAGGTACGCGATTGTCTTTGTGGTGGTCACGTCGTTCCCCCTCATGTTCCATCCTGCACGCATCTCGGTCAACAACATCTACTATTCCCTCACGTCGAGAGGTGGCGGAGAAGCAACACCGCTCTTGGGCGGTGACGGCGAAGACGCTGCCGGTCCTGTTGTTCCGTTCCCGGACCGCGAATACCGCATCATCACCGGCACGTTGCTCGTGCTTGCATACGCATTGGGTCTTTGCGTGACGCTGTTCGCGATGGTGTTGGCGGTGGTGGGCGCCACCGGATCGACGGCCATATCCTTCATTTTGCCCGGGCTCTTTGGATACAAGTTGTTTGGAACGGGGGAGAGCGGGCGTGGGCCAGCTGGTGTCAAGGCAGACGGGGACCGGGCGGTGCGTGCCGCGTGTGTGGCGTTGGTGGGGTGGGGGTTTGCGGTGATGGCCTTGTGTCTCTATGCCATTTTCATATGAGCCTGGGGATTAGGTCATGTGCGTTGGGAAGTGCCATCCTACCCTATTTATTAGCGACTCATGTCAACATTGATATTTAACAATTTTTTTCAAGTATATCTATGTAAATTTTCAACGATATCTAGTTACATTTTCAAGGATACCGAACTGAATTGTCAAAGTATATAGTATTAAATTGTATAAAGATCAGAAGACGCCACAACACTTGCAAGAACAGACAATCGTCATTTAAAGTGTTCAATTTGCAGCCACTCTGATTTTTCGCAGCCACTGCTAGTATGCAGAGCCCGAAAAATAACAAACAGCGTCACTAGAGGGCATCCCGAGCCTCATCGTCATGTCCTGCGAGCACCAACACTTTCACCATCGCCACCACGACGACGGAGACGATGGACATGATCACCTGCACGGAGACCACCTGCACGTGCCGCCGGTCCCGACGTTCGCGTCGCAATCGCTCCTACGCGTCATCGACACCAGTCACGTCTCAGCCCTCAACGCGTCAATCCCCTCGTCGCAGGCGGGCCGGGTGTTCCGTGTGGCCGCGGAAAAGTACCGGCTCCGGCCGGTGCTTCTGTCGGACTGCGACGCGCAGCTTATCGTGCACATTCCGTTCACCAACGCGCTGGTAAAGATCTTCTCCCTCATTCTCCGCACCAACGGGCTGCACTACTGTCCGCGGCACATTGAGTTGTTCAAGAACGATGACCAGATCGATTTCGATAACGTCGAGAGCAAGAAGGCGGCCTTTGCGGCCACGCACCCGCAGGTCGGGGTGATGCTCGACAGCGAGGACGATGACGCGGTTCCCGAATCACTAGAGAGCCCCGACCAGTTTGTGGAGCACTTTTTGCCGCGACACGTGTTTGTCGGGGTGCAGCACCTCACGCTCTTTGTCAAGGACGTGCACGGCGACCACGATATGCTGAAGATCCACTACATCGAGCTCCGCGGCGAGTTTTCCGAGCTCAACAAGAACCCCGTGGTGACCACGTACGAGCTGGCGGCTAACCCGACCGACCACAAGGTCCAGGGCGTGTCCACCGCCATGGCCCGGTTCGCCTGATTGGGTAACTGTTCTTCAGTTCACCTAATCCGGCTCACCGTTCACCTGATCCGGCTTACCCGTTCACCTAATCCGGCCAACAAACACGTGATCTAGCCGGGGCACCAGTGTCCGAAAAGCACGACTGAGCGTTATATAAAGAGTGAAATTTCCTCAACCCAACAGTCCTAAGCACAACATAGAACACGATGCCCAAATTAGTATTAGTCAGACACGGTCAATCCGAGTGGAACGAAAAGAACTTGTTCACCGGCTGGGTCGACTGCCGCCTCTCCGACATTGGCAAGAAGGAGGCCGCCCGGGCCGGCGAGTTGCTCAAGGAGGCCGGCATCGTCTGCGACGTCTTGCACACCTCCAAGTTGTCGCGCGCCATCCAGACCGCCAACATCGCCTTGGACCACGCCGACCAGTTGTACGTCCCCGTCAAGCGCTCCTGGCGCTTGAACGAGCGCCACTATGGCGACTTGCAGGGCAAGGACAAGGCCCAGACCTTGGAGCAGTACGGCCAGGAAAAGTTCATGACCTGGCGCCGCTCGTTCGACGTGCCCCCGCCCACCATCGCCGACTCGTCCGAGTTCTCGCAGGCCGGCGACATCCGCTACCGCGAGATCGACCCCGCGGTGCTCCCCAAGACCGAGTCGCTCAAGTTGGTGATTGACCGCATGTTGCCGTACTGGCAGGACGAGATCTCGAGCGACCTCTTGCTGGGCAAGACCGTGTTGATCGCCGCCCACGGCAACTCGTTGCGCGCGCTCGTCAAGCACTTGGACAACATCTCGGACGACGAGATCGCGGGATTGAACATCCCCACGGGCATCCCGTTGGTGTACGAGTTGGACGCGTCGTTGAAGCCCACAAAGCCCGCGTACTACTTGGACCCGGAGGCCGCTGCCGCCGGCGCCGCCGCCGTGGCCGCCCAGGGCTCCAAGAAGTAGACAGAGTCTTCAGGTCTAAAGAGTCCACAGAGTCTACAGAAGAGTCTACACTACGTAGGTAGATCAAGGTCTACACAGTAGTGATCAATTTATATGTATATTGTAACAGAACATTATTGTATGTCATTTTCTTGGTAAGCAGAAGCGGAGGGAAAAAGGAAATCAGAATAATAATCACGTACTGTCGCTATCGACTATGGCAAGTGGTAACGCCCAGCAGCCATTCAGCTTTGCCGGCTTTGGCAAGACGGCCTCCGCCTCCAGCTCCAATCCGTTCGGACTGAATGCACAGACGTCAGAGTCTACGCCCGCGTTCGGCTTTGGCCTGAACCCGGATCTGGCCGCGAAGCCCAGCCCGGGCCCATCGGCGGCACAGGCGCCCTTTGGCTCGAGCCAGCCGGCCCTGGCCTTCGGTGCGTCTCCCTTTGGCAGCGCGGCCTCGACCACTACCCCATCGTTCGCAGCTTTCGGCGCGAAACCCGCTGATCAGGCCAAACCCGCTTTCGGCCTGGCCCCGGCATCAGGGCCCTTTGGTGCTAAATCAGATGCTCCAGGGCCCGCGACTACCGCCTTCGGCCTGAAACCGAACGACCAGCTGCTGTCGGCTAACTTGTTTGGCTCGACATCGTCCGCAAAAGCCCCTGTTCCATCCTTCGGGTTAGGTTCGAATAACAATGCGGCATCCCAACCGCTTTTTGGTGCGAAACCAGACGAAAAGAGTGCGAATACACCCTCTCTAGGGTTTGGCGGGTCCACTAGTCTCTTTGGTGCGAAACCAGACGATAAGAGTGCGAACACTCCCTCCCTAGGGTTTGGCGGGTCCACTAGTCTCTTTGGTGCGAAATCAGATGAAAAGAGTGCGAATACACCCTCTTTAGGGTTTGGCGGGTCCACTAGTCTTTTTGGTGGGAAACGAGATGACAAGGACAATTCTCCATCAGGATTCACTTTTGGTGCTAAAAAGGACGAAAAGGAGAGTGCACCCTCCGGATTCACGTTTGGTGCTAAAAAGGACGAAAAGGAGAGTGCACCCTCCGGATTCACGTTTGGTGGGAAAAAGGACGAAAAGGAGAGTGCACCCTCCGGATTCACATTTGGTGCGAAAAAGGACGAAAAGGAGAGTGCACCCTCCGGATTCACCTTTGGTGCTAAGAAGGATGACGACAAGAAGGAGTCTACAGGAGGCTTGTTTGGATCTAATACAGGATCTACCGGTAGCACTAACTTGTTTGGCAAACCCAACCAGGCTTCGCCCTCGCTAGGCGGGTTATTCGGTAACAAACCTGCTGGAAGCGGGGACAATACCTCTACAGAAGCTAAAAATGAGTCGAGCAGTCTCTTTCCCAAAACGGACGCCCAGACAGACGCGAAAACGGCGCCGACATCCAGCCTCTTTGGCAAGTCTGACGCCAAACCGGCGTCCTCAGGATTCAGCTTTGGAGCGAAAAATGATGACAAGGAGGGTGCCCCTAGTCTTTTTGGAGCGAAAAAGGATGACAAGGAGAGTGCTCCTAGTCTCTTTGGAGCGAAAAATGATGACAAGAAAGATACTCCCAGTCTCTTTGGAGCGAAAAAGGATGACAAGAAAGATACTCCCAGTCTCTTTGGAGCGAAAAATGATGACAAGAAGGATGCTCCCAGTCTTTTTGGTGCGAAACCGGATACAAAGCCGGCACCCGCATTCAATTTAGGGGGAAAGGCCGCAGATCCTGCCGCCACCTCCCACCTGAAACCCACGGCTGGAGGGTTCACCCTCGGCACGAAAAAACCCGACGCTACAGCAAACAGTGAGGCCGCTTCCACCAAGCCAGAACCAACAACCAAGGATTCCGCCACGGTTCCTCCCCTCAGCGGGAACTCGATGGGGTCTGCGACGCAGAGCGCGCAGCCCAACCTCCAGCCGACCCAATTACAGCCACAGCCCGTGTCGATCGAGAACATCAATTTGGACGACTTGGTGCTAAAGTGGTCCAAGCAATTGTCGTCCACTTCCAAGATTTTCGAAGCCTACACCAGCAAGGTCAAGGACTGGGACCAGAAGCTCGTGGTCAGCGGCGACGACATTGTCAAGTTGAGCCAGGACACGCTCGAGGCGGAGGCCACGCAGAACAAGATTGACCAGCACTTGTTTTTCGTGGAGTCGCAGCAGACAGAGTTGGAGGCCTTGTTGGACAGCTACGAGCGGCAGGCCGACACGTTGCTCAGCAACATTGAGTCCAGCGCCAGTGCCGGGGCCAAGGCGACGGAGATTGGCGCGGAGGCCGGGCAGGCGAGCGCCTTGAGCGTGACGGACAAGTTGCGGGAGCGGGCGTACCACAATGCCGAGTTGTTGGACGAGCGGCTCGACAGTTTGGGGGGCAGTTTGGGCGCGCTCATTGGGGAAGTCAACTCGGTGAGCGACACCTTCAACAAGAACTTGATCACGGAGTACGCGAGGGCAGCGCCGGGCGCGAGCGACAGCGGCGCGGGCCGCGACACCACCATCGAGGAGATTGTAAAGTTGCTAAACCTCCACTTGGAGAACTTGGAGTACATTGACGGGGCCGAAAAGGAGTTGCAGGGCAGGTTGGCGGACATTTCTGCGGCCAGCAGCAAGTATGTCACCAACTAGGTTCAAGGAATGGATCGAGGCAGCAGAACACGATAAGGAATGGATCGAGAGAGTAATGGAAGGACGCCCCGGTGTGTAATATACTAGAATACATTTATAATCTTTTGCACCCACTGCTGAGTCAGCCGGGGCTAGGCGAAAAATAAGGCCCCGGGATTTGATCTGCCTCTACAGAAACAGTAATGGTGCACACGGCTCAGTACTTGCCGTCGGAGGGGACGGAGATCACCTCCGTGCTCCAGGGCGGCTACAACCACCCGCTCCTGCGCGAGTGGCAGCAGGAGCGCCAGCTCACCAAGAGCATGTTCATTTTCCCGCTCTTTGTCTCGGACCTGCCCGACGAGGAGACCCCCATCGCCCTGCTTCCCAACATCAAGCGCTTCGGCATCAACACGCTATTGCCCTACGTCGAGTCCCTCGTGCTGAAGGGGTTGCGTGCGGTGCTACTTTTCGGGGTCGTGCTCGAGCCGGGCGCCAAGGACTGGCAGGGCACCGCCGCTGACGATCCCAACGGCCCGGTGATCCTCGCCATCAAGGCCTTGCGTCACCGGTTCCCCGACCTATACATCATGTGCGACGTCTGCTTGTGCGAGTTCACAAACCACGGCCACTGCGGGGTCTTGAACGACGACGGCTCCATCAAACGCGAGGCCAGTGCGCTGCGAATCGGCGCCGTGGCAGTCAACTACGCCAAGGCGGGCGCGCACGCCGTGGCGCCCTCGGACATGATCGATGGCAGAATACGCAACATAAAACGCGGCTTGATCAACGCGGACTTGGCCCACAAGTGTCTCGTCATGTCGTACGCGGCTAAATTCAGCGGCAACTTGTATGGCCCCTTCCGCGAGGCAGCGGGCAGCGCACCTAGCCACGGAGACCGTAAATGCTACCAGCTCCCGCCAGGGGGCGCAGGCTTGGCCCGGCGCGCGCTCGCTCGGGATATGCACGAGGGCGCAGACGCAGTCATTGTCAAGCCCTCCACCTTTTACTTGGACATTATCCGAGACGCGCTGCAGTCATGTAGCGACTACCCTATATGCGCGTATCATGTCAGTGGCGAGTACGCAATGCTCCACGCGGCCGCAGAAAAGGGTATTGTCGACTTGAAAAGCATTGCGTTCGAGCTGCACCAGGGATTCTTGAGGGCGGGCGCCCGCTTGATCATTAGTTACTTTACCCCAGAGTTCCTAGACTGGTTGGACTGAGGGGGAATGCAGTATCACGCGGTACTGCGAATGAGATGGCTTTTTGTCGGAGGCAATGTAATTAGGAAGGAACAACCAGTCCAGAGGGCAATGTAAATATCATACAAAACACGACGTAACGAGCATTTTATGAGTGGATCGGTGCGGCTTCGGTCGGGTGTGGCTCTTTGTGGGGCGCAGGTGGCTCTTTGTGGGGCGCAGGCTGTGGGGCCTCTTGGGGTGCATCGGGAAGTAAAGCACCACTCGGAGTATCGGGAAGTAAAGCACCACTCGGAACATCGGGAAGCTTGTTCTGCATAGGGATTTCCCCTGTAGCTCTGCTGCGCTCCTCCCTCTGCAACTGTGCTAGTTCCTCATCGATCTCTTCGAGCTCGTGATTTGCAAGGCCCGACACCAGGCCAAGCGCATCGGTGACCTCGTCGACCTTTATTCTCTCCTGCTCCAAATCGTCCAACACATCGTTGACCTTATCGATATTCACCTTTGTATTAAGTTCCCTGAGCACGTCGTTCCCCCGCTCAAGACTCTCAAACACATCCTTCTCCACTAGCTTGGTTTCGATCGTGCCGATGAGGGTCTCTAACGTGTCCAACTGGCCATACGTCCTCGTCACCAACGCCGCATGACGTCGTTTAGACTTCAAGTAGAATCGCGCCTTGTCGAGGTTATTATCTCTGACGGCTTGGCGGGTAAGCTCATCTTGGCGGGTGGATATGTGTTCCAAAGATGCCTGGTAGCGTCTGATCTTATCGCGCTGTTGCTTCATCTGGAATATAGTCTTGTCGTGGGCGGTGATCTTGGAGGAGGAAGGCAGTTGGCCCATGGTGAGTGACAAGTTTGTATCTTGCGCCTGGAAGGTGTTGGTCTAGCACACTGAGAGACTGGTGTGGCTAGGACGGATCTGAAGAGTGTAACCTGAGGGGTTGCACTTTTTATTAGATACAGGAACGGTTTTAGACTTGGCCCAAGGACCGCTCTATACACCGGTGCATCTTGATAGAGAAAAAGCTTAAAGGGTGCAGGCGTGGATGCCACGTTAGATTCATTCAAAAGTAGTCGTAAGTTCTAAAGACCTTTGGACTCTCAGATATTCACAGGCAAAACCTGTTCCTTACAACGAATTACGATGGAAGATGGCAAGACGTGTTCTCCTCACTCGCGCTCCACATATCCGAATGGCTCCACAATATCCCACATGCGCATTAAATATTCATATCAAGATACAAGGCGCTTCAGGCTTGGCGTGACAATATAGAGTTGGCCTGGAAATCGCCAACAAGTTTAGATTGTTTCTTCATCACCAACTTTGAAACTTCTAATCTATACGATGGTCACAGTTTGAACTGATCTTTGTGCATCACGACGGGGCTGTCACCGCCTTAAGCATTGTTTCATATACTGTGTTCATTGCTACGCTTGCAAATTTTTCTCCCAACTCGCGGTTACTCTGTTCATTTGAGTCGGTCTTTAATCTCAGTCGGATCTGTGGCACGCAAGAGTATAAGTATCCGTTTCTGGCCGCATTTTCTGCGTAGAGATCAGAAATGTTGCGGCTTCAAGTGGTGGGTACTTTTTTGTTGGTGTTACTGTTGTCTACGTTGACCAATGCACGTAGCCCCGTGCAGGTGCTGCCCTGGACAGAACTATTCAAGGGATTTCCCGAGTTCACGACTCCCTTGCCATCCGAAATCGACGACGACAAGGCGAAGCAGTTTGAATACACCGAGATGTTACAGGAAGCAGCAGACCACAAGCGAGATATCTTGGGCACTCAGATTTGTCACAAGAACTGGTTCGGCTCAAGTACAGTGGACATTCTTTCAGGAATTGCCTTGACGGCGGTAAAGTGCCCGGAGAAGGAATGGGCCTCAATGTTGGCCACACAGTGGAGGATCTGGTGGGGAAGGCACCGCCCGAGAATACTGATTGACACGAGAACAGATGCCGATCGTTTCTTGGAGTATATGATCAGAAGACAAAGTGGTGAGATCCAGGAGAATGCAAGGATCGCGGCTTTCGAGCAAGGATTGGCGGATAAGTTTTCTGCAGTGATGGACTTACATTAACCCGATCGAGTAGGAGATCACTTACCCTTAGTGACACGTTCAATTTGTATTGGTTTGTTTGATTGTGGTATCGCTTTTTAAGTAAACTTGACATACGAAATTGACCGAGGTTGGGAGAAATGTACAACATCCAGTGGACAATTAGAGTGGCCGCGAAGTTGACATTTCTCTCAAGTCCTTGCGTCAAACGATAAGCATTGCGGAAGACAATCCAAGAATCCTCAACCACCACGGGAACTTGACTGTAGATCGATATTTCCTTTTGCAAATTCTCAAGAAATGCTGTGGAAGTATAGAGTACGGAAAATAGGACCATGATTGGAAATAGAAATTCATTGCTGCAAGAATTGTGCTGTACCCAACAAATATGCTCAGTATTTCATACTCGCACCCCACATAGTTCAAGTCAACTGGTCGTAAACTCCGAGAAAATACACATGAGTTGCCCATCGTTTTGTACGGACGCCGTAAGTTATCACCCTCGAAACCTCACTACTGCAGAGCTTTATCTGATTTCATACGTCGTTAGAAGTTGAGGTAATGCATATTTCCCCGCATAACGGCACAATACTGATCCGGGGGCGTGCGCAAAACGGGACATGTAAGCTTTTTCTGTCGCACCTTCTTGGTTCCTCAATCGTCCATTGACTTACTTGAAGTGAACTTCAAGAGCACACTACTTTGAAGATGCAGATCTTATCATACTCTTGGAACCAATGTCATGCGTTTTCTTCAATTTTCATCCGAGGAAAGACCTGATACTTACACCTGTACAATTTCAACCGTAATGTTTTTGTGCGCACATTGGAGCTGTTATCTCGCGCAGCTTGCGTTTCCCACATGGGATGCATTGCATTATCAGACAATAATCCTTCGCGGCCGTTTGAACCTCGGCACGTTACATGCATGGCATGCAACCGTATCATTTTTACGACCACATCTTGAATTCTGCTGCTACTTGGACTGAGTACTCTTCGTGATAACCTTTAAATTACATTTTGGCCAAAACTGACTTCTAGAAAAACAATAGAGCACAAACACAATAGAACACAAACCGCACAAGAGGCATTGGGCAAAATACACAAGAGAACAAAGCTCCTGTGGTTTGACGGAGTATAAAAAGCGATGGCCAAGCCAAGGATGCCACGCTAGCCATCCCCTCCGCACCGTGAAATGCTCAAAATTTTCCGTGTGTTATTTGCCGCTATCCTGCTTCTCTTGAGCTCCGCAGTAGCCAGAAAGGGATGCAGATCGTGCGATGGTGTCATTGACTTGGTCTTCAAAGACTGGGTTGTTCAAGCTGATGTGCTCAAATATTTAGAGGGCAATCTCGGCCTTTGTGCCACTGGAAAGCAGTATGATGTCATGAGATGGTACCAGACGGACTGCAAAGCGATAAACCAAAAGTGGATGTGCAAGTCATTTACTATTGACCTCAAGGTGTACAGGTTTTGCGGAAACGGCTATAAAGCAATTTTGAATCAGAGTAACCAATGTGTGGGTGAGTTGTGTGTTGCTCTGGACAAACTCAACATGATCTGTACCGAGAGCGTTGAGTGCGATGGTGATTGCCATTGCAGCTTTTGCGGATGCTAAGCACTTGAACATAGTATCATCTCAGCGTGTTCATTCAAGATTGTGTGGTTTTGCTGCTTCTTTCTATATATATGCTTTGTCAATCTTTGCTGTGTAGGAGGGTTTGGCCCTTACCCATTTTTGTTGTGACTAGTAATGCTAGTCAGGGCACTACTCTGCGAATCAGTGAAGGATCATGTATTGCCTACAAGCAGGTTTGGAAGCCAATAAGTATCAATATCGATACAGGCTGTATCTATGGAATGTAGTGAGACTTGCAAAATATGATTGGTCCACTACAATATTCACATACCGGGCGCTGGTGGATTTGAGTCGTCTCTACGCATTGCTCTTCTTGCTCCTCTAACTAGATACCCATTCTTTCCACACAACTTGAAAATATTGGATTTATTTACCTGGAGGGGGCCTTGACGCTGAATAGCAGTGCTTCAAGCGCCACTGGCATTAATTACGGCCCCTCGTGAAGAAATTATTCAGACAATCAAAGGGGCACCGAGATGATTGCCCTCAAATATATTATTGGACCTGATCTCTCCACACCGTAATCTGAAATACTTGCGACTATCGTACTTTTGAGAACAAAACTCTGGCATTGACAGGGATCAAGAATAATCCGCCCGCCACCCTTTTGGGTCATCCAATTGCAGATATGTTAAAAATAATCAGAAAAGGGATGGATCGATTTACTACATGGGTGCGAATCTGGCTATAACGTTCCTTGGGCATGACGAATAAGTGTACCACTCGAACCCCTCGCATGACCTCGCGTATTGTGTTCGTAAATCACCAAGCACCGTCCGCAAAAGTCCGACTTCGCCTTCTCACGTGCAATGTATCTTTGCATTGACCAGTATCGCTGCAACCGGAAACGACCAGCCCACGTGCTTCGGAGTATTTGAGAAACAAAATATGATGAGTACCTGTGGACGGAATGTATCGATGGTGGAACCGCACTTGGTTCTTGTGCCGGTGAAAAGTTATTGAAATCAAGCTACACAGCTCAACCCGGTATGAATTGTAATCAAAAATGAAACCGGCAAATAGACGATCATGGAAGCCACTTATTTTGCGATACAAGCAGTAATCTCTCCCGATCCCCCTGAATCGAACAATCGAGAAATATGGTGTGATTTTTTAGTCTCGGCTTTTGTAATCGATCCGCGAGCCAAGACCGGCACGGCCAAAAAATACACCTTGTTTGCTGATACCGTGACAAAAAATAGGTCTCGATCGCGGAGACCGCGACTGCGCCACTGATTAGGTGCACAGAAGGAATGTGATAAGCACGGTGGCATGTATTATTACGATAAGCGTTGAAGCAATATGGCAATCTAAGGGCTTGAAATCGCCCTAGCAGGTCCGCCGATATGGTTTCCACATTAGAGTGTGAAATTATGTTTCGTGCTTATTGATTCCGAACGAGAGCGATTTAGCGTCAAGATTGTCTCAAGAAGTCCCCGCGTTATCGCCAGTGATTTTCTAGGCTTGGCGATCACTTGCGCGATAAGCCTGCCTCACTATCTTTCACAGCTGATCCGGGTGATACCCGTAATATTTTTTGCTGCGTAAATTCCTCGTATTTACGGCTGCAAAAGTTTGGCTTCACGTTTTTCCAGAATAACCGCCCTGAAAACGCGCCACGAACGGCTTTAGAACATGCATTTCTTCGTACTTTGTGGTCTTCACCTATAATATTACCTACGCCTGTTCGTCTGATCCGCGGGTCCAGACGCTCTTGTTCCACTCACTCAGCACATGCAACGCCACGATGAACAATGTCTCGGGGAGAAACCACCTCAGCTGGTGATGACGAAATATCTGCACCCTCGATTCAATTGTGTTTTGCAGCTTTGAAAGCAGTCGGCCACATGGGCGGTTGACCAAAAATAACCACACAAGAATTTCGGGCCCTTCGGAACTTTCGTAGCCAATGTGGACTCTCCGTGCAGCTTTTTTTCAATCGACGACACACTATGGTTGCCAGCGTTTACTACCCAAGTTGGGGTACGGCTTCTTTGACAAGCATTGCCACAAATGTGGTGATGACCCTGCTTCGAAAGCCGCGTGAGCTTTGCGTATCACAACTACACTGTTGAAAATATTTTGCAGTAAGGCACAGTCATCAAGGAATTGTCAATTCGACCGAGTTGTAACAACAATAATTCCGTAACAAAACAATAGGCTCACTTAATTCCACGACTGCGAATCAAATCGAACATGGTCGTGTTTGGGCTCGAGAGGCGGAGTACCTGATCAGCGGGGTGTCGGTGTATAAAAGAGACCACTATCCCTTACTCGACACCTTCTCATCAGTGTTCTTCACCACACTAATCTCCTCCAATCATGTTGATCATCAAAACTCTTCTTTTGACTTCCGCCGCTGTTGCTTTGGCCCATGAGGACAAGCACGACAAGCACCACCACCACCACAAGTCGCTGCTGGTGAGCTCTTCTCACACTCCCCATGGTGCTCACCCCAGCCACGCTCCGTTTGTAAAGCGTGACGTTGATGAGGACATCTTTGAGGATGACGAGCACGTCAAGAACAAGCACGGCAAGCACCACCACCACAAGTCGCTGCTGGTGAGCTCCTCCCACCCTCCTCACCCCAAGCCGACCGGTGTCCCCGCTGCCCACCCTAGCCACGCACCCAAGGCGAAGCGTGAGTTTGAGGATGAATTGTTTGAGGACGACATCTTTGGCGACGACGAGCACGCCAAGAACAAGCACGGCAAGCACCACCACCACAAGTCGCTGCTGGTGAGCTCCTCGCACCCTCCTCACCCCAAGCCGACCGGTGTCCCCGCTGCCCACCCTAGCCACGCACCCAAGGCTAAGCGTGAGTTCGAGGATGAATTGTTTGAGGGCGACATCTTTGGCGACGACGAGCACGCCAAGAACAAGCACGGCAAGCACCACCACCACAAGTCGCTGCTGGTGAGCTCTTCTCACCCTCCTCACCCCAAGCCGACCGGTGTCCCCGCTGCCCACCCTAGCCACGCACCCAAGGCGAAGCGTGACGTTGACGAAGACATCTTCGAGGATGATGAGCACGTCAAGAACAAGCACGGCAAGCACCACCACAAGAAGCCTGCGGAGCCATCAAAGAGTGTGCCTCCCCACCCTCACTACAGGCCCTCGTCGACTCCGGGTCCTCGCCCCAGCCACGCGCCCAAGAACTAAGCAATGCGCTAAGTTCCCTGTGTAGGATCATTTTTGCTCCCCCGAATGGTCTACATTTCGACGGCACTTCCTTTGCGATTTAAGTAGTATACTTTGCCATTTTTTTATACAGATTTTCCAATTCGATTAAAGCCTTTCAATGTATTGATTGTAATTTGTCTAATTCCAGCGCGATTTGGGTGGTAATCCTAGCACTTCGGAGTTTTCATTCTGACAGCCCTGTGAGTGAACAACAAGTAAACCATTTGCTCCAAGCTCAGTCACAATGATCAAACTTGCCTCGAAAATGTTCACCGAGGCTGATCTCGAAAGAATAACTTGAGTTTGACGATTCTGCTGCCCACGGAGGCGCCTTTGCTGTCTTACTGCATTTGCTGTTTATTGAAACAATAGCTATTAAAACGAGGAAATAGGGGCTCGACGCCACGGATCCCACCACTGGGAAATATTTTAAAAGGTATCTTGTTATTGCGAGACAAAATAAGCAGATTGCTGTTTCAGTCGAGTTATTGCTTTATCATAGACCGGTCTCTCTTCAACAACCAAGACAGAGCAACTTGAAAGCACGAAAATCTTGACAAATCTGCTACTCCATCAATGATATAGCAGAATGCTAATTTGCGTCCACTTTCAGTCTTATCCCAAGATAATTTCATAGCGTAGGCACGTCGCCCCAACGCTTTTCCGCGGGTAGCGACCAACCCCTTTTTACGTGGAAGACAATGCAAATTTTGCATTAATTTCCTAATACGGCAAAAGAGTAAACACTGATCATTAGCGCCTAATTGGGACAAATTAAACGCCATCATCAGTGAATCGATTTCTTCACGACTCGTAATCTTCACCACCCACTTTTGTCTAGTTTTGCTTGTTTTGCTTACCTCTCGGCATTAATCTGCTGGACGTACGAAGCACTTGTGTCTGAACTAATTGCCACAAAATCTGGCTTAGTCTTTCATTTGCTTCTGCTTTGTCTTGCTCCCATCTAGCTTCAACTCATCGTGGGTCGCTATATTCGCTAATTTCTTACACCACTTGTCTAATTGCCTTCTCTAACGCTTCTTATCGCTCTTAAATGCCTCAGCTAGACCTCTCTGAACAAAAGAGAGATGTTTTGGCCTCCCGCTCTGTCTCCGAGTCGGCGAAGTTCTCCTCAGAAAACTCCTCTCAAATTGTGTCCAAAACTAAGGAAAGACTTGTCTCGTCGGAGATCACGTCTGGGGGCGATACTCTGCCTAGCAGGGCCAAGCTGCCCCCGAAAAGGCGTTTTCTTCATAACATGAGTCCCAATGTTCCGCACAAAGCTATCTATTTGCTTCCACAAGACAATGTTCCCCGACGCATGCAGGAAGGTCCTTTGCAAGGTATTCTGCATGACAAACTGCAAATCTCCCCAGATGCCAGCCAGTTGACATTTCCTATTTCCAGCATATCTTCTTCTGCTACCCTTCTCCGCATTCCAAAATCGCATGAACGTGTTCTGCCGGTGCCTCTTCCAGGCAAGAGTAACTTCGAACGTCCTAAACTTCCTCGCAAAGCTATACCCACATTAGGAGGTCGTTCAAAGTCTAGCATCCCTTCTCGGCATAAAGTCTCTCATTCACAGGACGACCTGAGCTTTCCTCCCAGCAAAATTCGTCGTACAACTTCAATGATCACAGACTCGTCAACTGCCAGCGGGGTTTCGACCTCCGACCGCTTTATCCCATCACGACATAACTCTACCCTAGGTAAATTGTCTACCAATACGTCAAAGCCCTTACCGGACGCATCGCCTGAAACTCACATTAAGGCACACACATCAAAAATTTATCAGCATCAAGTCGCCGAAGCGTGCGGCCTTGAAATGAACTCACGAGTTCTCGTTTACCAACCGGCTCCTCCTGCTTCAAAAGCTCCGATAAACTTGTTCTCTCACTTGTCCTCAAACACCAAGCAGGGCGTCCTGACAGGATCAGGTGTCGCGGGTATCGTCGGCAAGTACTTGTCGCCAACCGCCGCCGCTGCTAGAGCCAGAAAAATCCCGACGGGTCCAGACCGCGTTCTCGATGCCCCTGGCCTAGTGGATGACTTTTATTTAAATATTGTGTCGTGGTCACTGACCAATCTCCTTGCTCTTGCATTGAAAGATGCGGTGTATGTTTGGAATGCCTCCACCGGAAGTGTTGGTTTTTTGTGTGACTCGAGGGACTCTATTATAGTCACATCGCTTCGCTGGTCGGAAGACGGATCATACATCTCTATCGGAAGGAACAATGGAAGCATCGAAATCTGGGGTATCGAAACTAATACAAAATTGCGAACCTTTCACTGTCAAGGTAATCAAACCAGGGTAGCGCTGATGGCTTGGAGCCGTCATGTTTTAACCAGTGGGTCTCGCACTGGTGTGATCTACAACTCTGATGTTCGCGTAGCCGATCATTTTGTGGGGAAACTCGAAGGGGCCCATTCTGCTGAAGTCTGTGGTATTGAGTATCGGAAGGATGGGCAGCAAGTTGCGACGGGTGGCAACGATAATCTAGTCTGCATCTGGGATGCACGACAATGCACTAATCGCAGCGACTCTGCACGTCCCCTCTTTACTAAAACCAACCACATGGCGGCCGTCAAGGCGTTGGCATGGTGTCCCTGGCAATCCAATCTTTTGGCGACGGGCGGCGGCTCCAACGACAAGACCATAAACTTTTGGAACACTGCAACGGGATCCCGTGTGAAAACAATCGAGACCGGTTCGCAGGTCAGCTCTTTGAATTGGGGATTTGCCAACGAGACGGGCATGGAAGTTGTCGCTACCCATGGATACCCTACTAATAGTATTTCCTTGTACAATTACTCGACACTACAGAAAACCGGAGAGATACAAAAGGCCCATAACTCTCGCATTCTCGATGCGTGCCTCAGCCCGGACCGCTTGTCACTAGCTACATTGGCGGGGGACGAGAATTTGAAGTTCTGGCCCTTATTTGACGTTTACAAGTCTCGCGTCAGGCTGAGCTTGGCGGATACGAGTCAGGATGAGAATTCAAAGAACCAAACCCCGGGGTCAAACATCCTGTCTCCACATACCAAGGGCATAAAATCAATGCACATACGTTAAGTAAAAACACCAAACATTACATACTTCATTTGCCGCAGGATTTTTCCGGAGCGGCAGAGCAAGATTAAAAAACCGCATATTCTGCTGAGATTCACAATGATGCAATCAAGCAGATGAAACGTTCGGTTGCAAGTCCCAGTAAGCGTCTCCTGTTTCGAGTTACGTTGCTTCAAGTTGGGAGCCACCTACAACGGGCAATTTGAAACTTCAACAAGCATTTTTGCGTTTCCGATCATCTTGAAAGTCCGATTTATTATCTCGCTTCCCTGCAACCTAGGAGGGTCATTACGTTTTCCAGCCAAATTCGGCTGGCGTTACCGCAGTGGCCTTTTTTTGGCTGCAACAAAAATTTCCTAATCAGGCTTCCAATGGTTAATGGTGCAACAAAACACTCTTACTCACAGAGCTTCGCGAATGCTCAAGATTGGGTCAAATATGATCAGTCCTTCAGGTCCTAACCTATATAAAAGCATGAATCGTTCAGTTGGTACTTTCGGTTCTCCATCACACCAGCCTACTATCAAATCACATTTGCACGCAATGAAATTCTCCACCACTTTGATCGCTCTCATTTATTCGGCCCTCGCAACTGCTACGCCGGTAACCAGCAATTCCTCTGAATCCGCAGCTACGGTTCCCGAGTCGCTGTTCCCGATTCCAGAGGAAGCCGTGCTCGGCGCCACCCCGATTGGCAACGACCTGGTCCCTGTAATTGTCGAAAACAACGGCCAGCACTTTGTGGTGATTGTCAATGGCACCAAGGCTGACGAGCTTGTTGCATCTGACAACTCTCAGAACTACAAGAGAGAGGCCAAGTGGCACTGGCTTTCCAAGGGGACTTTCCAGCCCATCAAGAGAGAGGCCGATGCCGAAGCGAGATGGCACTGGCTCTCCAAGGGGACTTTCCAGCCCATCAAGAGAGAGGCCGATGCCGAAGCGAAGTGGCACTGGCTCTCCAAGGGGACTTTCCAGCCCATCAAGAGAGAAGCCGATGCCGAAGCGAGATGGCACTGGCTCTCCAAGGGGACTTTCCAGCCCATCAAGAGAGAAGCCGATGCCGAAGCGAAGTGGCACTGGCTTTCCAAGGGCACCTTCCAGCCCATTAAGTGAGACCTCCAGGAGCGACTATAAGGCCAAGTGCTTTCAATCTTATACGTTTGTATTACCGGTATGTACTATGAAATAAAATAGGTATAACTCCGAGACCGTTTTCTTAGCCCCGGATTATTACGTAATATTACTCAATTTATATTTTTAGTGCACTCGAAATTTCCAGCAACCGAGCTTCGTTGCAGAAGCCATTAAAGTCACACAATAGTGATATATTGAGAGGTCCAAAGCGTTGATATGGGTTCACGAGCTGTAACGAATACCCTTTTAATAACTGACGTGCCGCTGGCCATCTGGGCGAATCCGCGTGAGTTGATTTCTCTTGTGGCTCAAGTCACCAAGACCGCAGCCGAAATGGTGCTTCTCCCCAAATTCGGTCGCATTCTACTCATCTGCGAATCGGAGGCAGTATCAAGTGCTGTAGCATCTGCTATGAGGGATTGTGAGAAATGGAACGGTCTCAAGCTCTCTTACACGCTACGAAATAATAAGCCGTGTCGATCGTCTCACCGTGGGGCCGATGACTCCGACTCTCCGATATCCCCAGAACACGTCAAAAGCGCGGACACCTTATCGCAACAACACTGTTCTGTAGGTAACATACACGATTACGGTGACCACTCATCAGCAGAATTTCTTGAGCTACCACTGGAGGAAGGCCTGAGAAGATTTCTAATTTCTCCGCCTGCATCTCCTCCCGACGACTGGAATTACTGGGATAAGCAAGAAGATCACCCACATCCTAAACCTGTATATGCACCTGAGGAACTCACAGGATTACTATGGACGCGGCTAGGCGGTACAAGTAGCTCCTTGGCACGCAAGTACCGCGAGGCCGACTCGGAAGCTATCGTGAACGAGACGTCTGAAATTAGTCTCCAGCCTAGAGTTCAATTTCTGCCAGAGGGCGACGACGAAATTGTCGATTTCAGTGCTGGAACGCATATCTTGTTCCAAGATAGGAATAGTGACCGACCGGTAATTATGATTGATTATGCAAAGAATCGAGAGCTTGGCATTGAAGGCCGCGGCATGAAGTCTAGTCCTACTCCCAAGGTCTTTCCTCGTACGGCTATGCCACCATCTTGATCCCGGTGCAATTGTATGCAGGTCACAAAATTAATTTTGGTTTTTCCTGGGATGAGATGACTTGCGAAATATCCATCATCTATACAACGCATCTCTACTAAACCCTAACCAATGGCAAGAACAAGATCCTCAAAAGTCACAAAGCCTGAGCTGGCTGAATCACCGAAGAGAAGTGCTCGAACTTTGAAAAAAGACACCAAGAGCAAACCTGCGCCCAAGCTGAAGGCAGCAGTATCAAAAATTGAGGATACCCCGTCGCAAGACTTACTGCCGGCGTCTACAATCCAGCAAACTAACTCTATCGTGAATAGTGACGCCACAAAGAAGGCAGTGGATCAGCTTTTCAAGTTCATCGAGCGCAATGAGAAGGCCACGAAAGATGCCCCGAAAAAGTCCTTGTTTGACGACGAAGATAGCACTGACGCCGACAATGCCGTCTTTTTACTGTTTCACACCAAGAAATTCTATTCAGAGAGGCAGCAATTCAAGCCGAAAGTTTTGCCCTTGCGGCATGCGATATACGACCGCGAATCTACCAGAACATGCTTGATCATTCGTGATAGTTTGGCCTCTACTGCGACTGAAATCGAGGCGTTGGAAGCCGCCGATTTGCCGACAGTGAAACACATCTTACCGATACAATCGTTGAAGAAAGAATATAAGGAGTTTGAGAAGCGCCGACAACTCTATCGCGACTATGACATGTTTATCGTGGACGATGCTGTGCTCAACTTGATGCCCACTTTATTGGGAAAAACGTTCTACAGCAATGGTCGTAAGAAGGCGGCGTTCCCCGTTCGTGTCACAAACTCCAAGAACCACAATGAATTGTCCACCGTCACTCTCAAGAATCAGCTCGAAAAGTGCTTAAATTCGACTTTTTTCTTGCCGCCTGTTAGTACAAACGTTGTCGTCAAGATTGGTCATATTAAAGGGAGCACTACTCAGCAGGACTTGGTCGAGAATGCGGAGGATGTGATCCAATCGTTTGATCCCAGCAGCCTTGTCAGCGTGATGATCAAGACAACTACCAGTCCGTCGTTGCCGTTATGGTACACTGAAAAGTTGTATGACGAGTCTGATGTTACTGCGTCCGGCAAATCTGATGCACTGAAATTGGATGCTGCGGCTGAGGCAGAAGCATTGTTCCAACGTGGGTTGCTTGAATTGGCAGGACCTCTGGAAGTTGCCAAGGCCCTTGCAAGTACCAATTCAGAAAGGAGCAAATTGAAAGCTTAGACGGAAATTGTTCATCCGAAAAGCCCCGATTTGGTGCTTACTTGAGCTGAATACATTTCACGTTGCATAATTTAAGGCATGCGTGTAAAGTCGTGTGAGACATAACTCAAGTTGCCTGGACCAGGTGTTTGTTTTGACGGGTTGAGACCTACTAATATGCAGCCTTGTTTTAGCCGGGTCTGGTTGTGGATGGTCCAATAAGTAACGGTATACTTCTCACTCGACTCTAGGCGATACAAAGATTTCCATCTGCCTCATCTAAAGAAGGGTAGTAAATATTCGAGTTTGATAACATCTACTCTTTTGAAGGAAAAATTGACTTAGCATCCGCATTGGACGCAATTACATTCGCCTCGACATTGAACGCTCTGTGTACATTTAAGAGTAAGCGTGTCTGTAGAAGTACACAAACCAGCGCTACAGACGTTCGATCTCGTCAAGTTGACCACGCCGCCGTTACCGCAATACCGATAGATCATGAGTCCGAGGTACCATTGTTTACAAGCCCTAGCTGAGCAATCCTTCGCTATAACGTTCGTGAAAAAGTAATCACCGCCAGTGGCACAAGTACCGATAGTGTTTCGCACATAATCTTTTGCCTGGGCCTCGGTGACAAAATTCGTAAAACTCATCAGTTTTCCGCCTGAGCACCGACGGCAAGAATTCGCTGCTTCAGATCCGTCGGCGAAAACGGAGACGAGGAGTAAGACAAGGTGTAAAAATCCTATCATGCTTGACGCGGTGTGCAGGGTGCGGGGTAGCAACGCCCCTGGTATATAAGGAAATGTTAAAGAGAAACAATCCAAGTATGTCCTATTGTTCATATTACAAATTCCTCTTATTGATATCATGGCTAAAACATGGATTACGCCGCATGCAGCATGTGTGGATCGTATGCGTAGCGCTAAATTCGATGTTAAGGTGCAAATGCATTTTGTGACCTGCTTTAGAAGGGCACCGCATAACAAGATGCCGATAGAAGACCGGTGACACGACTCGAAGCGTCCACCTAACAGTGCCGATAAGCTTCCCTGGGGTCAACGACTTTACCCTGCCATAGACTGTGCATTCAAGCTATCTCGGCAATGCTTAGTTCTGATTTCTATGCCGAGGTGCAAAGTGACATGACTCTTGGCAGACGTGATGGTCTTTGCTGGTGGCTCGTTTTTCGTGCAACGAGCTTGACACTTGATGTGGCTTTTGGGGCCAGTGCTCCAGATACCTCGTCTCGAGGAAGGATGAAGTTCCCCACACTATCTTCATCAAAGGACGCGCTTTCATGTGCAAGACACTATGTTTTAGAGCTCTGAACTCTGTATGGGCCATCAGAGTAAGTTGACTCATCAGTACCCGATTAACGCATACCTGATTGAGCGATGTGGTGATTGTTGGCATTGTTTCGAGTTTCTTTTGGATGCCCCTTTCGTGTTTCTGATTTCTTTTCAAGACAGTCTTGTATAACGAGGGACACGCTTTTTCGGCAAGCCCCGATCAACCCCCTAATCGCCTCGTGCATCTTAACAGGGCACGAGAAGCTGCTTAGCGAGGACACATGATTGTTCACGTGTTTGCACTTGAACCTCTCAGCCATATAAAGCACGGAATTGCTTTTGCTAGTTCAATGCGGATATGGAGAGATTTGAGATTATTGAGAACGAGTGACGCGTTCGCGCTGCATTTATCAGATCATCAAGGCAACAAGACTCCCCCGCATTTCGCCGACAAAGGATGTCTTTTACGTATGAATAGTTACGGGGGAATTCGTTTCATGAGAGCTAAAGGTCTGGGCCCTGACTCACTCCCACTTCTGGGACCCCTGCATCCAGTAACGCGTTGTGGTCGTGGCAGTACAGCAACAACAACGCGTTTATAAATAGGTGCAGTTGCTTTTGCCCCAAAGAGGAGCGGAAAGTGGATGCAGAAGATGTGTTGACCCTTTCTAATAAAAGGTGTTTATTTTGTTTTGCTTGCATATGTCGATCCCGTCAAAACGTTTCAAATAAACGGCAAAAGCACTTCAACTTGGAGAGGACAGCTATAGCAAGAGCTGACAGTGATGACTGAAGGAGCCAGTGAATCCTTTCCACACCATGATTTGAATGCTGAGTATTTTCTATGTCGTAACGACACAAAATCCTGTTTGACAACCATAGACAATCGGCAGAAACGAGCGCTGCGGAGCGTTCTGATCCCTGAATCGAAAACAATTTAAATATCTGGCTTTTTGGGATGCAAGGGTCGGTAAGGCCAAAATATGGTTCATTTTCTTCAGATAGCCGTGATTTTGGTGTCTCTTATTTCAAGCATAAAAGCCAGAAATGGGTGCAGGCAATGTGTCGGGGCGAAAGCCATCACTTTCAAACCTTATGTGACACGCGATCAGGCCGAACAGTACGTGAAGGCCAGTTTCGGGGATTGTGCTACGGGAAATGACTACACTTATCTTGGAGTTAACAGCGTTACCGATACATGTCAACCCGGTACAAATCCCGTGGAGTGTAAGACCTGGATGGTCGGATTCAATGTGTGGCGCTACTGCGGGAACGGGCCATCAGTGATCCTTAATAAATTTGACGTTTGCAGTGATGGCTGGTGCGTGGTTTCCGACAAGCTCAAGTTGGAGTGCTCCAAGAGTGTTGAATGCGACAACAAGTGCACTCTTAATTTGTGCGAGTGAGCATTTTGACAGCTGCAAATGGCGTTTCGTCAAAGCCCAAGGAGAAAAATTAAATCGAGGCCGTTCCTTATTACGTAAGCTAATAAGTCAGGTGACTGAAATATTGCATGAATTTATTCTTCTGCTGATCCTAGAGTCGGTACTAAGCGTATTCTCTTAGAAGGCCGACGCAAAGCAATGCTTGATGTGGATCGTGACACACCAAGAAGGCACACGCAAAGGTACGTATAAACACCTCATCTCGACTCTTTGCAATCTAACATAAAGAAGATAAAGTTGGGCTACTGCCTGGCAAATCGTACACGATTGGTCGCGACGATGACTGCAACTTTCGTGTGAACAGTAAGGCGGTTTCGCGACAACAACTCATTATAACCGTAGGCGAGCTCGAAGAGACGGCCATGTGGCAATCAGATAATGTTTCTCAGCTTAAAATACACGTCTTGACAAGAGCTCGGTCTGTTATCAACGGTGCAGCATATAAACTCTCAAAGACGGATATGGATCCCATACTATTGGACATGACTGCGGAAAGGAAGCTCGCTATTCTGTTCAAAAACGTGGAAGATAACTTGGGTGACATTGTCACGACCACTATTTCGTGGCATCCGTTGATTGTTGGGGTCTCACCAGATAATGATCTTACATCGCTCAGGGAGAGTGGCGTGGATCTCAGAGTGTGTCGCGATAGATCCCTAGAAATGACGCATTTCTACTGCCCTGAACTAGATCTGACTTGTTATCGACTCGCGCTTCTGAGAGGAATTCCTCTTATCAATCACGAATGGCTAAATTTGATCAAGATGAACCCTGCAAAAGTCGTAGACTGGTTTCTCGATCCCGATTTCTCGCGAATATACTTGCCGCATGCACGATTCTTGGCCCCAAACAAATCTCGACAGACGCTTTTGCAGGAGGTGCAAGTGGTAGTGTTCACTGATATCGATGCGATGCCCGACAACCGGCTACCCGAATGGATTGATGCCATTGGCGGATCATACGTCAACGTGCCTATCGAGCACAGCGCGGATGCGCCCTGTATCTTTGAAAAAGTGGCTGTGTTATCCCAGAAGCACCAGCGCACCATCCTTCTACGAGATTGCTTCTCGATCCCTGACACTTTCTTTTCGGAATTAGCGTTATTGTGCGACTGTCTGATCATTTCGCAAGATGACCTATTCTCTTGCGTCAAAGAATGCTCAATCAGCCTGGTGAAGGAAGTGTCTATCAACAAAGAGAAGCGGTCGTCAGCCTTACCGGACTCTGCTTTGCCAGCACGCAAACGAACGCGGTACCAAAAAGTCGACAAGATGCATTTTTTTGACCTTGATCTGAAATTGGCCAACCATACTAAAAATGACTTGGATAGAAGTATAACTTCACCGACCCCGCTAGTACCTGGTCCGCCGGCAGAAGACACGACACAAGCTCAGTCCGCTGCTATTACAAAAAGCCCCACGGCCAGTACCGACTTGATCGATAACGATGAAAGCGTCAATGTACCGGCTGTCGACACTCGTACGCCTATTAAGCGAGAGCTTGAGCAAGATTCGGATGACTTGAAAGAGGCGGTTAAACGGCCAAAGCAACCACCTCAAATTTCCTTTGTTGATGCTGTAAAAAAGACAAGAGATGCGTCCATCAAGGAAACTAATGATCAATTGGGATTATGCGAGATCGGAAATGATTCTTCCAAGGATATCCACGCGGCTTCAGTCTTGGTTGTGCCCATCAATAGACCGCCAAGAGAAATCCGTGCCATCGAACCTCCCAATAGCCGGGGCTGCAAAAACTTTAAAACTTTTCGAAAGAGTGTCGCGGTACAACCAAACTTTACACGCTCCTTTGTCGATATGGATACCATCACCATCAATAATGAAATATCCTTTGCCAGTACTAGTACATTCCGATCAGAAGTTGACAATACAAGGCGCCTCGAACTGGATTTCGCGGGTGCAATAGGGAACGTCAGGGCCACCGAAACTCTTTTTGTTGCTGATTCAGATTCGGAAATGACCCAGGTGTCAAACGCGGTCGCCTTATCTGGCGACGGTAATCGGCCCCTAGAAACAACGTTTGCCCGCAGTGTCCACATTGCTAGCGAAGATGACGATGACGACGACTCAGATCAGCCCAAGTTTGGGTTCGGGCGCTGATAGGTGTACTCCGCAGTCTCCCATTAGGCGGAAGTAAGACAAGTGGGTGCGCAACGGATCAGTGCCGTATCCTTTCTTGTTGGGTTCAGGAAAATCGTTTGCGATACAAGAATTTTCGTGTTCTTTCTTGCAGTCTAAAACTTGCGTGATGAGAGGACAAGCTAGCAGGGTCGTGTTTAGGTATATTTGATTTTCGAATTGCCAGTACACGGGCGGGTTTGTTGAATGCGGGATGGTTGTTACCAAATCTTGCTTGTGAATGACCCTCCACAATTTTCGGCGGTGGGAATACACACTGGCGTCGTGATGGCTCCCCATCACGCGGTCCACAAAGTTTGTAAACTGTAGATTGCCGACAAGAGGCTGGCCCATGGTGATGACTCTGACGAACTCATAGTCTAAACTTAAGTAGTAGAGTCCCAACATCAAGGCTACGCTTCCGCCTAGAGAGTGTCCCATAAAGACAAGCTCGTAGTCTGCGTTCTTTATTTCGCGTTTGATGATATCTTGTACCTCGTTCAATGTGTTGAGATAAAGCTGGTAGAACCCTCGGTGTACTTTGCAGTCGATACACGGCGGTAAAGTCTTGCTGCTGATACTATAAGGCACCTGGTCAATCTCGCTATCGGCGAACGAGTCCTCAAATGATCTTGTTCCGCGCACGGATACAAAAACCGTCTTTTTCAACGTGTTTGCGTCCGGTGGGTGGAATAGATTAAAAGGTGTGGTGGCAATGTAGCCAGTAGCCGTATCGAAACTGCACCACTGATGTAGCAAGGTGACATTAGGGAATGCTGCGCAGTCCATATTGCAAGAAAAAGGCTTGCGGATCTTCGAAATGGGCGATATACAATACGCAATGTCAATCAAGTGTGCACTGGTTTTGAGCACATCGTAGACACGGCTGTCTACCGGGCGTGGAATTTGCGGGGTCTCGAAATATTGCTGGCTTGCAAATACCAAGCGCAAAACATCAAGAAGAAAATAGCCCACTGCGAGTGTCACATAGTACATGACTCGAGAGAGTTGTGAATGACGAAAAGAGAATTGTGCAGCGCGTGATGGTGTGTTTTAGAAGGAGAATGCGTTACGGATTTGGTGCAGCAATAAGTGGGTGCAATATTTTTCGTGTGCGTTCAGATACACACGCGCAATTACTGGTTCTAACGGCACCAATTTATCAAGACAAGTTCAGGTTCGTACTCGTATCTACGTACTCTAGCAATATCACAGCTCAAGGCTGTCCAAAAGTTCGACCACTAGAAAGGCAGTGGCTATACCACCAACAATAGCAAAAATGGCTGCAAAATCGACGGCTACACGCAACACCCTGCCAACACTTGGTAATACGCCAAACTTTTGCTTCTGGTACCACCTGAGGATTGCAATAATTGGAATGCAGACAACGCCGAGAAGAAATATTTTGGATCCGTTTCCCACCACAGTGGTGAGGGTGTCGAATTTGTGGTATGCTCCTTGAACACACATCACCGGGAATGCTAGTAGTCGTATGGGGGCAGCCGAGGCAATTCTCCTGATGTTGGATGCCGCGCTCTGAAATGTTTTCAGGACTTGCATGGTAAGCAGCTCAATCAATTGGCCATGCTCGTCGATCATGCCCTTTGTGTCGTTGAACGCGAGCGTTATGTTGCTTACAGCGGAGTCGACAAATGCTTTTACGGCTTCTTCGTTTCGGCGCATAATTTCACTCAAATGCTGGGCTGTTTGCACTGAGAACTCCTGGATAATCTGGTTTAGCAGAGACTTGACGACGAGCTGGTGAGCGAGCAACTCCGAATTAGTTTCACGCACCAAACCATTATTCACGAGTGCTAATTGATTGCTCTCAGAAACTTTTTTAGCCACTTCCAATGCCGTTTGTGCACTAGAGTTGGCGATTGAATCCAAGTATGATATCTTGTGCAATAACTGGTTCAAAGAATTATTCGATACTTGGTTAAACCCTTTAAAAGATTCTGTGGCTTGTTCCATAAAGGTGTTTGCCTGACTGTTTCCCTCTGAAAGCTTTCCTAAAAGTGATTCAAGGGTATGTGAAACGTGCTTTAGGTTTTGAAACGTTCCATGTGCCATATCGCCATAAGACCGTTCTTGAGCCCTTATTACTTGGCTTGCTTGATTCATCAAGAAATCCAAGTCGTCTTTGCGTGTAGCCACATCATCTTTAATACTTGAGCGAAACTCTTGTTGCTGCTGTGCAATATCTGTCATGACATTAATCATTTTCTGGAACTGGTCTTGCATCGCATCCATAGAACCACGACTAGCGTTGTTGGAGGCGTGCATTTCCGAGCGGAACTGGTGGTATAGTTTTGTGATATCGGAGAAAAGCTTTACGATTTGGTCTTTCTCGTAGGGTGACGCATAGTTGTGACAAATCGTCTGGACGTCGCGGTAGTTGCCACTGAAGGTTGTCCAGAATTGAGGATGCTTCTCGAGGCGATGGAGACACTCGTCCATGTCTGATTCATGGCGGGTATTTTCACATAGTGGGGGGTACGCGACTCCGGAAGCTCTGAATTCACATACTGATAATTCAACCGCAATTCTGCGCCTTAGAGAAGCACTAATAGAGCCTACACCGCTCTGAGCACAGGTAGGAAGTATGGGCCCTAGCGCGGCGATTTCACACGCGGATTTGCTCGATAGAATCTCTAGACCTGCGAAATCGGACTGATCGTCGGCTGTGTCTGGATCATTCATCGAGTGAATGTTCTCGGCTGCTATATCGCTGTCGAGTAATGCATGGATACGGGAGACGAAATATAATCCCAAGGCCGCGACTGCTAACATTCTAGAGGGAGCAGGAAAAAAAGCAAAATCTTTTGCAGCCACGCGAGGTTGCAACCATATATAAAGACGTCCTGAAACAATCTTGGCGCAAATATGGCACACAACAGAAAACTCACTGGACTGACTTGGAATCGGGCCGTTGAGACGTTGAGGTCACCGAGACCCAAGCTAGTCTTATCCTTGAAGGATCTTACCGCAAAAGTGTTTCCACTCGATTGATTATGTAACTGAGATGAAGGATGCAATTTTTCTAGTGTCACACCATCAATGATTCAAAGTAACCTCTCATCGGATGGCGCAAGTGTCGCGGGTGAGGCTCCGGAATGTGTGGAATGTCTCTGAGTCTAGGTACCGAGAAATGCACATGAGGGTGAAACATGTTTTCGAAGGCGAGCTCATGTCGGCTGAAGAGAACGAAGCTGCAATTCCGCGAGCCCCTCCCCTCGATGCACCCAAGAAATATGCACACACTATCCCGCCACCAGAGTCATTGGCAGATACCGTCACGAAAATACATCCCAAAGACAAATTGATCACTATACTATCGCAAGATGCGACTCTCATGGGCTCAAATAGCCCCGGCTTCCCTGCAAAGTCTCGAGGTGCCCCCGCAAAGCCCGTGAAACTTCACTTTGGGAACCTTGCGTCGGCGTGGATCGCTGACTTTAATTCCCAGATCGCAATGCTCAAGCCGTGCCCTGAGGCGGCATATAACTTTTCAAACCTGTTTATATATACAGAGTTGCAAAAAGCACTAGCAAAATATACCGAGGGCGGCGCGACGTTGCGCTCAGCCCAAGATGTCGAGGACTTTTGTACGCATGTGGGTGTCTACTCGAATCAAAAGAAGCAAAACGACACTGTCTACGTTCAGGGATACTTGCAGTCGATGATACTGGTGGAAAATGTGATTTGCTATTTGATGCAAAGAAGCTGCAAAACCTCGCTGGGTTTCCATAGCGTTGTGGAATTCACCAAGAATTCGCAAACTTCAATGTCTGAAGCGTCGCTAGTCATGTGCTTTGAAAAAATCATCGATGCCATCCCTAGCGAGGGCATGGACGCATTGGCTCTGCGTGCTAACTCCTTCGCGCTGTTGGCTTTTGAAGGAACCGAGCCTCACCTCGTTCTATCTCGCATAGACTCTAAACGACTAGACAACTTTGCTTACTACTTGATCAAGATCTCCCAGGGCGAGCTAGCTATCAGCGTCATGGAAGCGATGATCCAGCGTCAAAGAGTGAGCCCCAGCGTCCGCACCATGGACGCGTTCTGGTCTTCATATCTGAATCTATTTGCGGGGCACAGTCGCGACGAGGCGATTCGAACGATATCAAAGCTCAAGCCTGTTTTATTTCACCTCGAACCAACGCCATTCACAATAAATGCAATTCTAAAACACACTGTGCGGTCCGTCCAAGACTTTGAACGATGCATCTACTACATTGAGCAGAGTGTGAATAAAAGTGTCTTGTTTGAGCAACTTCAAACTCAATTGGCCCAGGCTTTATTGGGTGTGCAAAAGCAATCGAATCAGCTGGACACTGAAAAACGATTAGAGAGAGTGCAGCTAGCACGCTGCCTTGTCGTGGGTAACGGCATCACCTTGACCCAAGAGACGCTTGATCTATTGCGAGATTGAGGGGTGAGGTGACAGAGGTGAAGAGTTAGATCTCAGGGGTAAAGAGTGAGTTGACTTGGGTAAAGAGTGAGTTGACTTGGGTAAAGAGTGAGTTGACTGAGATAATGAGTGAGCCAACAGAGGCAAAAGTGAGTTGACTTGGATGAAAAGTGAGTTGACTGAGATAATGAGTGAGCCAACAGAGGCAAAGAGCGTGCAGAGGTGGAGAGTGGGGTGAAAGAGGTAGCGAAAGAGTCAACAGAGGTGCTAAATGGGGTGACAGCGGTGCCGATAGTTGACTCACTTGAAAACGTTCATTCAAATGCATCTTTCCCACTCTTCTCAGCGTTATCCTTGTGAGTGTTTGATAGCCTTTAATTTGCATTCTGGCAGCACTCTTTCACTCGCTAATATCGCATATCCTGGTCAATTGCTAACAACTTCGGCCAAGCGTCTTGATATCTTGGACTATTTACCTGTGCATGTTATTGAATCCAGCGCGGTAAGCTCAAACAGCCGAGACAATAAGCTAGAGGTGGGGGAACTTTCCGATCAAACACAAAAATTGACTTTCTCAAGAGATTAACTGAAAATGGCTTGGTAGATAGATCTCGCAGCTGAGAGATTAACAGGACATTGCGGCTCGGCTTTGATCCTATTTCATATCGTGGAAGGGGCATTCGCATTATGTGTAACCTGGAAATATTATGAATCGGGTAATTAATGTAGCCACTGCGGATATTAATGAGAAGCAACGCATATATGATCTCGGTATTGGCTTGGATTACAACATATGGTTGTCTTTGTAACATACGCCAAAGGCTCAGACTTGTAGGCCCCTAGAAGTATACAAGATTTAGGAACATGGTGTTTGACGAAAATGGCCATTCTGATTGGAGCGGCGAAAAGAGATACGAATGTGCGTTAAAGGGCATAGAGCCAAAGGAATTGCCCACGAAAAAGATACGCCCGCGTATCTAAACTTTTTTGTTGAAAGAGGTGTGTTGCTCGGCACACTCAAGGAGCCGACAGGGTGCGACACCCTCACAGACTCTCTCATGAGTACTCTGGATCATTCTGCGTTCGCTGGATATTGTTTGCTGGAGGATGCATAAACTGTAGAGGAATATCTTCTTCAAACCCGACGACCGAGTAGTAACTACCGGAATCAGCAATATCTTCTGGGTCTGTAATCTCAAGTTCACTGCCGGCATGCGAGTCGCGCACACCAGAGCTGGTGCGCTCGCGCTTATTAGGTTCTAGCTCGGTCGGAACCTCTGTGATAGCCCCCGTTGTGAACACGTAGAAGCCGTCGTCGCTGGTGCAGTCAGAGTTTTCACGACCCCGCAAGTACGCACGAGGTCCAGTGTGGCTGAAGGTGTTGTCACTGCTATACCGCTGAACTTTGAGTTTCCAAGAGACGGTGCGCCGCATAAAGCATAGAATCGTCACAATGACCGAAAACACCACAATAGGAATAGCTTGGATCCATATGAGAACGCCCAAGTGCGGAGTGAATAACAAAATATCTGCAAGGAACGCCAAGAGGGTCGAAAAAAAAGATAAAAGCGAGAGGCCGAAGGAGACGTTCAAGTAGGGAGTCACATCGGGAGGGCCCTGATCTGGAGAGTCGCAGAGTTTGGGCAGTTTCTGCGGTCCCCAGTGATAGTAAGCTTGCACAAGGAGGAGAACCGCGATGGAAATGGCGCTGAGTTCTGAGGCTGCAAAAGCTATCAAGTGCATTATTAGGAGCTGCGATACGGATCGGATCGTGTCGGAGGGCAAGAAGTCGCCAACATAGTCTGCGGGCTGTGCCGTCGTGCGGGTGAGATTGAGGTCGGAGTAGCCTAATCGAATCTCGGAGCACTTGTCTTCAATGAGGTCGCAAACGCCAAACACACCAAAGGCATAACCGTTATACTCGGAAAGGTTGAGGTGTCGTCGAGGAAGCGTCACTGGTGCTGTGACTACAGGTAGTAGCTGTATCGACGAGCAGAGAAGGTTGAGGACAAAGACCGCTATTAGAATCGGCACCATTACGGTGCTCAGTCGAGATGTCAGATCCCATCTCGCTTAGCAGTATGGACCGTTAGATGTCAAGCACGTGACATGTGACATGGATTTAGGTACTTTGATTCGTAAGCGGCGACGTACGTTTGGGCCTGTCATTCTTGAAGTTTCCAGGTATGCGAAACTGGTTCTGGAACTTCGCCAGTTTAATTCTAATAGCCAGCATATTGTGGCAATTGACTAGAATCGACTTGAAAGGCTCAATTCGCTTATTACATCGCCGCGCAATGTCTGCTCCCTCGTCCCATCCATACGCTAAGGAACTTGAAATCGCAACTTTGGCTGTGAAGCGGGCCGCCTTCTTGACGAAACGCTTGAGTGACGCTATCGCCACTACCCGCGCGTCAGGCACGCACACAAAGGATGACAAGTCGCCCGTGACTATCGGCGACTTTGCCTCACAGGCCCTAATCAACCACGCTATCAAATTGAACTTCCCCCACGACGAAATTGTCGGTGAGGAGGAGTCCGATGCACTTCGAGAATCATCGGACGAGGCTAAATCACTCTCTGCCAATATCTTAAAGATCTTGAAGGATATTCAAAATGATACTGCCGAATACGACTCGCACATTGGCGTGCTTTCCGATTTGAATACCGTCTACTCCAGCATCGATCTTGGGAATTCTAGTGGCGGCCGCTCGGGTCGCTTTTGGGCATTGGACCCTATCGACGGCACTAAAGGATTCCTTAGAGGCGATCAGTTTGCTGTTTGCTTAGCCCTTATCGAAAACGGTACGCCTGTTCTCGGGGTGATTGCATGCCCCAACTTGCCCGATAAGGTGGAATCAAACGATAACCAATCAGGGCCAGTAGGCGGGTTGTTCTCGGCTATTGTTGGGCATGGCGCGTACTACACGCCTCTCTTTGACCAGAAAACCCCCTTTGTTCCTCTTGCCGATCAGGAACGCATTCACATGAAGCAGCACACGGATCCTAGTGTGTTGAAGGTCGTGGAGGGTGTTGAAAAAGGCCATTCTTCGCATTCGACTCAGTCGCTCATCAAGCTGAAACTTGGTTTCAGTCTAGAGACTGTCGCAGAGCAGACCATCAACATGGACTCCCAAGTCAAGTACTGTGTGCTTGCAAAAGGCCAGGCCGATATCTACTTGCGTTTGCCGGTGAGCGATACCTACCGCGAAAAGATCTGGGACCACGCGGCTGGCCACGTGTTGGTATACGAGAGTGGCGGTGCGGTCGGCGACGTCAACGGGAATCCCCTCGACTTTGGTAACGGTCGCACCCTCAACTCCAAAGGTGTGGTGGCAGGCAACAAGAGTGTTTTCCCCCGAGTGGTGGATGCCGTCAAGTCTGCATTACTAGAGTAGGCTAGTGGGTTTCTTGTATATCTATGTTCTTACATGTGCTTCACTAGTCGGCGACGCTGATTTTCGCGGTGCCGAGAATGTGCGGCGCCACCTCTTGAAGCCAGCTCAACTCGATCTGCGAGCATGTTCTGCCATAGCCCTTGCTGGTGTATACGTACTCAATGTACATGATCCCGTCCAAGTTAGCCTTGCCAAACAAGTTCAGAGACGGATGGATGCTGATGAGTTGGCCCGTGGCAAATGTGCGGTACGACCGGTCGGGCATGCCGACAGCGGTATTGGTGATGAACCCCTTCAAGAACAGTTTGAGGATCATGGGCACGTTGAGTTGGCTTTCGGACGGGCCGCCACCTTCAAAGTCTGGTTCGTGTTCATCAGACGCGGAAAGCTGTGAGCGCGCTACCGCCACGAGCCGTGCCCGTTCCTTCTCCTTCACAGAGTCGTCCAGCTTGATGGTCTGGATCATGTATTCCTTGAGCTGCTGCCGTACCCTCAAAACGTTCTTGAAGCCCTTATAACTGAAATGCATTTCGCGACACCAATCCTTAGCCTCTCCCGGGTTCCCGCGGAGCTCGCAAAAGTAGTCAAAGTATTCCTTGAACGCAATCAAGTCGCCAAACTGGCATCCGAGAGGACAGAATTGTCTGCGACCAGCGTTGAGCTCGTCTCGGCGCTCACCGTTGCCGCTGCCAACGTTCAAAATCAAATTGTCAACCGACAAGCATGCGGCAATATCAATTACCGGGCCCAACACGCCAAATTCCATAGCGGTGATGAGGACGACCGAGAGTTGAGGCGGGAGGGGCAACACTGCCATTTTCAAGCCGAGAGGGGTAATGGACCCATTGTCGTGGAGCGCGCCCAACGAGTAGAGAGTGTTGAGGGCACTGAGGATGGGTTCCTGACCAGGATGCTCGAGCCACAGCCAGTTTAACAAGTCATTTACGCCCATTTTTTTCAAGGTCAACACCGGCAAGATGACGTCGGTCCGCATAATTTCCGATTCCTGCTGCGGCGGCAACTTGTCGCGGAACACGGATTCCAGGTAGAGACGGAACACTTTACCCTCGCTTTCACGACCAGCACGGCCCGCTCTCTGGGTGGCGGACGCCTGGGAGATTGGGGTTGTGAGCAACGTGGACAAGCCCAACTGGTGCTTCCATACCTTGACCTTGCGGAGACCCAGGTCCACCACGTACTTGACACCTGGAACCGTGACGGAAGTCTCGGCGATGTTTGTGGCCAAGATAATTTTGCGGCGGCTCTTTGGTAATGGCTCAAAGATGCGGGCCTGCTGTGCTGGGGAGAGCGCCGCGTAGAGCGGGAGCGGGACCATGTACGGAGCATCCTTGGGCAATTCCGGGGCCAATTGGCCCAAGATGGAGACGCAATTGTCAATTTCCTCTTGACCGGGGAGGAAGCAGAGAATGTCGCCTGCGCGTTCCGAGCGGTTTATCTGGACCACAGTACGTACCATGATATCCACAATGTCCTCGGCCGAGTCGTCAAGGTAATGCAGAGTTACCGGGAACATTTTACCCTCTACAAACAAGATGGGCGCATTATTGAAGAACGTGCTGAAAAGCTCTGCGTTTAAAGTGGCAGACATGACAATGATCTTCAAGTCGGGTCGGGTTCCGCTTGTTACGAGCTGCTTGAGAAAGCCCATTATGAGGTCGGTCAAGATTGTGCGTTCGTGGGCCTCGTCCAATATGATGGTAGAGTACTTTGCGAGGGCAGGATCAATCATGAGCTCACGCAAGAGCATACCGTCGGTAAGGTATTTGAGTTTTGTGTGATGCAGGTCGGTGACGTTTGAGAAACGCACCTGGTAGCCGACTTGATGGCCCAAGACGCAGCCATACTCCTCGCTAACACGACAAGCAAGCGATGCGGCGGCCACACGCCGGGGCTGGGTGACGGCGATTTGGCGCTTATTTACCGGCATCAAGAACTGCGGGATCTGCGTCAGCTTACCCGAACCGGTTTCACCAATGATGACAATAACCTGATGCATTGAGACGTACTCGAGAATTTTATCCTTGTGCTGGTAGACGGGCAAGGTCTGACGAACTTTGAAGAGGTCATTAGAGCGCAGAATGAGCAGGGCTTTAGAGATGTGGTTATTTTTTGAGAAAAAGCTAGTGGTATAGCTATCATCGTCCTCGTCTTCTCCATCGCTGTGGAACGACGCGTGTTTTACCTTATGTGAAGACTTGTTTTTTTGATTGTTGGATGGGGACGGTTGTGAGGACTTGTTATTTTGAATTGTGGGTGAAGACGTCTTGGAAGAGGAGTCCAGGGGAGTCTCGTGTGGTTTATTTAGGGGAGAGGGAGTATTTGTATTGTTCGCGGCGTTCAAGGATATCTCAGGAAGCAGAGAGGATATGAGAGGAGGTGACGGTATATGTAAATCAGTTGCGTCTGACAAAAAACGCGAACCTTTCCCACTTGAGTCTTGTGATTGAGAAGTTGCATTGATCAAAGACTCGTCAAAAATGACTTTTTTGTTCAGACGATTGAGGGCAGGAGAAGGCGCGATGGGATTGGCGGCGGGAGTCGCGGCGGGATTCGCGGCACGGCCATTTTTCCGGCGTTTCCTCTTCTTGGAGTGGTCACCAGTAGAAGAAGATGGTGGCGTGCCATGCGGCGAGTGTGACATGACCAGTCACTAGTCTCCTTGACAACTATCGTAACTTCTTTAGAGAGAGAAAAAAAAGGATGCCATCTCGGACTTGCATGGGGAAAGTGTACACAAAAATAGCCACACGCGCAGAAAATAATGCACGTGATCTTCCTCTATCCAACGAGAAAAAAGATCGCCTTCACTCTGTAGTGATCCAGTCGCGTCTGGTATGACTGCGAGAGTATCCCTTCTGCGATGGCCAGCGTATCCTTGTCGTCTACGTTTTATTCGTTGTCAGAGCAATGCATCTAATCACCAACACATTCAAACTTCCTTGGAGACCCCCGAGACTGTAACTATCATACCCCCTGCCCCCATCTTGGCACAGGCGCACCCTCACGATGCCGATCTCGGCACCTCGCTCATAACGCATCTAAAGTCTCGACACTTGCTCGAGTCCTGCACGAACGAGACTATTACGCGTCTCACCACCAAGAACCATCCTCTGTACCGCAAACTATCCATCTACTGCGGCGCCGACCCCACCGCCCAGTCTCTTCACCTCGGCAACTTGCTCCCGCTTATGGTCTTGCTACACTTTGGTCTACGCGGCAACGACGTGTACGGCGTTGTTGGCGGGGCTACCGGCGCGCTCGGCGACCCCAGCGGCCGGTCCACCGAACGCACACAAATGTCCACGGCCGATCGACTGGATAACGTCACACGAATCCAATCGCAAATGGACCGCTTTTTCCACAATGGCATCGAGTATGCACGGTCTCGGAATTTCCCAATACCTGCGGAAAAACCCCTCATCAAGACTGTAGACAATGCGCTGTGGTGGAGCAAGGTAGGCATGTTGGACTTTTTCGCGAAATACGGCAGGCATTTCCGCGTATCGTCCATGATTGGCCGCGACTCGATCAAATCGAGGCTAACGTCTGTGCACGGATTGGGGCTTGGCGAGTTCATGTACCAAGCGTTCCAGGCCTTTGACTTCTGGCACTTGTACCGGAACCATGGCGTGAACGTTCAGGTGGGGGGCAATGACCAGTGGGGAAACATCACTGCGGGAGTGGATCTTGTGCTGCGGATGCACGTATTGGAAAAGAATGGTCAGGAAGAAGATACGATGAAAGATTTGAAGACAAGTGAAGTGAAGGGGATGGACAAGCTGAAGGAGAGAAATGATGTGAAAAGAAGCCAAATTTCGAATGATGGAATAGCTGGGGAGGTAAGCCCAACTGTGAAGGATAACACAGCCCAATCACCACAATGCGAGGTGTACGGCCTAACGGTCCCTCTTCTCACCACTCCGTCGGGCGAAAAGTTTGGGAAATCCGCGGGCAACGCCGTGTTCATCGACAGCGAGTACACGACCCCGTTCCAGCTCTACCAATACTTTATCAACGTTCCCGACCTGATTGTGTGCCAGTTGCTCAAGAGCTTCACGCTCTTGCCCCTTGCGACGATAGGCGACATTATGGAGACCCACACTGTAGATGCAGGGATTCGGTATGCACAGCGAATTTTGGCGCGGGAGGTAGTGGACTTGGTCCACGGTAACGGGACCGGCGACGAGATGGCGTACATCACGGGATTACTATTCCCCACACCTCTACAGCCGTTCAACGACGAAATCAGTGCGGAGAAGCTTGCAAAGTACTTTGCGAAATCGGGAATCATGCAGCATGTGAAGCTCTCAGAGATTAGCCAGCCCGGAAACGTCAGCCTTCCAGAGAGTCAACCCGGAAACGTCAGCCTTTCAGAGAGTCAACTCGGCACAGACGTCAAGCCAGAGACTAGCCAGCCCGGAAACGCCAGCCTTTCAGAGAGCCAACCCGGAAACGCCAGCCTTTCAGAGAGCCAACCCGGCACAGACGTCAAGCTCAGCACCTTGATTGCCAGGATCCTTTCGAAATCCAAGCGCGAGACCAAACAGTTGATTTCGCAGGGCGCTATATACTTGGGGTTGGACCGGACCCAGCTACAGGATCCCCAGGACGTGATCTTGTTTGATCGGGAGCATCACTTGATTGGGAACTCGCTAATGCTTGTGCGGGTAGGCAAGCAATCGTACTACATTGCGCAGGTGGAAGATTAGGGCGGGGCATGTGTTGAGAGAAGGTGAGCTTCGGAGTGTTCGGTGAGTGTCTGGTGAGGAGAGGTAAGTGAGAAAGTCGCTTGGTGTTTTGGTGAGGAGAGGTAAGTGAAGAAGTCGCTTAGTGGTCCGATGAGGAAAGGTAATCTCCGGAAGAAGCCGCTTAGTGGTCTGGTGAGAAGAAGCTAAATCTCTCAAACAAGTCGTCCTGAGGTGTCATGAGGAAAGGCAAGTGTCTGAAAGAATGCGTTCAGTGGGGTGAGGCAAAGGTCATCGGAGGAATTCGTATCCGACGCCATTTGGAAATCTTTTTTGTGGAGAAGACGGAGCACGCCATCTTGACGTCAACTGTGGTATTGCGTCAGGGAGTGCTGGTTGAGTCTACGGAAAACATTTGTTTAACGTGACAATGCACGTTTTAATGCAATAAGGGTAACTCGTAACCTCGTTAATTTCTAAAGACGGTTCGGGCTTTGGGACATTTGTCATCCTCAGTTTGTGGTGCTTCGAATGTTCTTTTGTAACTGTAGCGGCCGTAACTTATCTCCGCCGAAGGATCCAGCTCCCCGAGGGATGCGGATCCTCGGAGTGTACCCGAGTGGTCGGATCAGATGTCCCAACGGGGACACACCACAACACAAACACCATCCGCACGGAGCGAATGATGACTAGCGAGACGCAAAAGAAAAAAAATAGAATAGGCGACCCCTCGTCACACTAAATTTTTTCCCAAGGCTGGCGGTGCGGTGGGGTACGAGATCCACATTCTTTTTTCCCCGAGCTTCATTTGGCCGTTGCAGGGGTATTAATGCGTAACGGGATCCCCTGTGGCGGGTTCTCGGTGGCAATACTCTACTGATCTTTGAAAAAACCACAATCCGATACCATGGCCACCGAAACATCCTTCTACGACCTCACGCCTGTCGACAAGGCGGGCCAGCCATACCCCTTCTCGCAGCTCAAGGGCAAGGTCGTGCTTATTGTCAACGTCGCGTCAAAGTGCGGCTTCACCCCGCAGTACAAGGGGTTGAAGGCGTTGGACGAAAAGTTCCGCGACGACGGATTGGTCATCTTGGGCTTCCCCTGCAACCAGTTCATGTCGCAGGAGCCCGGCCTGATTGAGGAGATTAGCAGTTTCTGCCAGTTGAACTATGGCGTGCACTTTCAGATCATGGGCAAGGTCGACGTCAATGGGCCGGGCGAGGACGACGTGTACAAGTTCTTGAAGCTGAAGAAGCGGCTGCTCCTCTGGATCCGCCGCATAAAGTGGAACTTTGAAAAGTTCTTGGTGGACCAGGAGGGCAACGTGGTCGAGCGGTACGGCTCGTTCACCCTGCCGGCGTCCCTCGAGTCGGAGGTCGCGGCCTTGTTGAAAAAGAAGGAGAATAAGAAGGAGAAGAAGGAAACCAAGTAGCGAAGGGAAAGGATCAAGTAGAGGAGGGAAAGGAAACAAGTAGAGAAGGAGTGTATGTAGAATGAGGCGACGACAATGCGTGGGCCAGTCTTGTGTGTGCGTGTTTATTTAATCGTATAGGAATCTCATGATTAATGTTTAGAATAGGATCGTCGCGTTATAGGGTACGATCGATAAAGACTAGAGTGTTTGATCGAATTGAATCGATCACCGTCCGCCGGGGCGTCGGGTAATGTTTGGTTAATCTTGAATGCTAAAGATCGGTTGAATTTAACAGTAATCTATTGTAGACCACCATTTTGCTGATCCAACTTTCAACAAGAAAAAGAAGCTTGTTGAATAATCATCGCAAAGCGTCGTACCCTACTCGAGGATTACGCGTATTGGGTCTACGGGTCTAGTCCATTTTCTAAACGACGCGACGTGCAACTGCACAGTCGTTTAGCGCAGAGAGTGACCGTCAGGGGCCACGGGACGTGTGGATCAGACAGCCCACATGCATCACCATGTGCATGCGAGCGGCACAATAGAGCAGAGAACAATGCTTTACGGGCCCGGCGTTACCGTCTCGCGGGCACGGCAGTAGAAAAAAAATAGCGGTCGCGAAAACGCGGTAGCGAAAAAAATAGCAAGGCAAGCGTCACTAAATTTTTTTGCGCGCTGCATCACACAAGATTGCCAGCGCCTTTGCGCAGCGCTTGTACAAAGCAAGCATGCGTCATTGGTGACGACACGCACGGTGCGGCCTGCCTGGAGTGGCCGTTGCAGCCGTAGGGAACGGATAAATACTTAAAAGGCGTCACGGACACACACAGCGCCCTTCTGCAAAAGCACCATACCATGTCCTCGTCGTTTTACAACCTACAGCCGCTCGACCACAACCAGGAGCCATACACGTTCGACCAGCTCGAGGGTAAGGTGGTGCTTATCGTGAACGTGTCGCTCCGGGGCGCGCAGGCACGGCAGTTCAAGCAGCTACAGGCGCTCTACGACCGGTTCGGGACCAAAGGGCTCGAGATCTTGGCGTTCCCGTGCGACCAGTTCAACACGGACGACCCGGACACGATCGAGGACTTTATCACGGAGTGCAAGTTGACGTACAAGGTGACGTTCCCGATAATGAACAAGATCAAGGTGAACGGGATGGACGAGGACCCCGTGTTCATGTGGCTCAAGCTGATCAAGCTGAACGCATACGGCGGGCACCGTATAGTGGGAGACTTTGAAAAGTTTTTGGTGAGCGGCGAGGGCAAGGTGATTCTGCGGTACCACCCGGTGTTCACGCCCAGCCACATTAGCAAGGCGATAGAAAAGTCCTTGACGAAAAACTTTTTCAAGCCCCGCAGTTGAGGGAGAAGTAGGGGTGTGTGAGGTGGTAGAAGATGAGAAGTGGTAGGAGATGTGTAAAGAGATTTACGTTAATACGATCTAATTCAGATGCTAGCAGTAGGAGTCACCACCAAGCCAAACAAACAGCCTGAAACAGAATGTTGGGCTCCACCGCGACTCCCAAAATAAGTGCGGGGCGATAACAAGTGCCTTCACGTGACCCAGATGCAGTGGTGACATAAGCGAAGGCGAGGCAGGTGGAGCGATAGGAGCAGACTGCGAGAGTGGGCGGACGCGCCTCCGCGCCCAGCGTGCTTATCTGACCCGCTGAGTGCAGGCCGATTACGCTTCACTACCACCGACCACGCTTACCCAACCACTTACCCCACCAGCTGCCCGACCAGCTACCTCACCACGCTACAGGATGACTCGCCAGATTATTATTATTGTGCCATTTCCCCGCCTCTTCCGGTAAACGATCGTGACATTCCGTTTTGGAATAGGGGCCCTCCACCAGAACCGGTATTCTCTGTATTTACGAGGCTTATGTAACGCCTATAAGTAGACCGCCTCGTCCTTGTGCTATCTCTGTGTCTTTCTCCGTAGGTCTTGTCGCTCCCTAGTTTTCCGTCTTCTGCTCTAGTGCCCCCAGTACCGTGTCTTGTCTGACTTCCTGATCTGGTCTCTGACCGGCATTGTGACTGGCATCTCTAGGCATCGTGACTGACATCCACCGACATCGTCACTGACATCTGCCGACTTCTCCATCTTACACTGTGACTGACATCCACTGACATCGTCACTGACATCTACCGACTTCCCCACCTTACACTGTGACTGACATCTACTGACATCGTCACTGACATCTACCGACATCCTACTGACTTCTCCACCTTACACTGTGACTGACATCTGCCGACTTCTCCACCTTACACTGTGACTGACATCTACTGACATCGTCACTGACATCTACCGACATCGTGATTCACATCTCCCGACATCCACCGACACCCACCGACATCCACCGACATCCCACTTGTCTGATGCGCCCCTACACCCAATGGGACGCCTTCAAATACGACGCCCATATCCTAGATTCCCGCTACGCGTACATCCGCAGCCTCCAATCAGGCTCCTTTGGCTCCGTCTGCGTGGCCCACGACTCGGTCGCAAACTCGAGCGTCGCCATCAAGGCCGTGGTCAAGCTGGACAACGCTGACTCAAAGCTCGGCGAGCGGTCCAGCACCGAGATCGCCCGCCGCGAAATCGCCGCCCTCTCCCGCCTTCAATCGCCCGCTCCGTGCCCCAGCGTCTGCCAATTGCTCCGCAGCTTTGAGTCCCAGACCCACGTCTTTCTCGTGTTGGAGTTTTGCGCAAACGGCGATCTCTACGATCTCATTGGCGAGCGGCCCTTGTCGATCCACGAGATTGTAAAGCTCGCCCGCCAGCTCGGCGATGCCGTCCTCTTTAGTCACTCTCGCCTGGTCTTCCACAGAGACATCAAGCCGGAAAACATTCTCATTGACTCGCGCGGCAACTTCAAGTTGTGTGACTGGGGACTAGCCTCTTTTGACCCCGTCTCCTCCGAGTTTGACGTGGGCACTGACCGGTACATGGCGCCTGAATGCTTCCTCCGCAGCAGCGCGAACAAGCGGCGCCACGTCGTCAAGGAGTACGACTGCCGCTACGCCGACTATTGGCTGGTGGGCATCACGATGCTCGTGGCAATCTTTGGCCGGGCCCCGTTTCGCGCCCCGAAACGGCCAAACGTGCCCTGCGGCATCAGGGACGACACCAACTTTCGCAACTTTGTGTTGCTCAACGACCCGCACGTGTTGTACGACATTTATCCGTGCATGAACAAAAACTGCTTCGACATTGTCATGCTCCTCCTCAAGTCGGGCTCGCGAGACGATGACGAAGAGACGTTCAAGGCGCGTCTGCTGCTGCGCGATCTCGTCCAGTTTATCGCCCGACTCGAGGCCCAGTGGGTCTACAAGCTTCTGATGGACGACGACGACGACGACAGCTTTTACCTGCACTCGAAAGCGAGTGTTTTCGACATGGACCACGACGATTTGGGTGTCGAAAAGTTTGATCTCCTCCAGCTCGATGATGACTGCGATGACTGCGATATGGTATCCCACAAGTATTCAGGTAATCCTGTCCCCATTGCGGGTAACGCCGAGCTGGCCGGTGACGGTACAGATCCAACCTCGGGCGACCCGCACGAGCCCGACTGGTTGGCCCTGCAGCTCCCGTCCCTCATTGAGTCCTCCATCGGCTCGTCCGGCCTGTGGTGCGACTGGGTCGACCTTGATCTCTTGGCATTGAACGCTCCCGTAGACAAGCCGCCGAATGAAGGCCTGGGCTCTGCGTTGCCCGCCAAGCAATCGGACATTGCCTCGCCTATCCGCATCCACGACCCGCACCACAATGTGGACTTTGCAGCCGACTGGCTCGACTGCTAACATATACCTTCAATAACCATATTAAATACATTGCACAAGAATCATAAACATTCATACTATTACGGCTTCTCGTATGGGGCAAGGGAATGCCCGGGCTACGGCGCATTAGGGTCCTCGGTATAATATGAAGAGCATAACGGGTCCCATCCGTCAATAGACTCTGCCTCCTCGTCGTTCCGCGTGTTTTCTTGTACATCGTCTCGCGTATACTCTTGCATGTCCTCCTGCGACCCCGCCTCCCCCTCCCCCTTTTCCTCCCTGCCCTCACTAGTATCACACAAGGGTATGCTGTACGACGATTTTTCCTTGCCCACAGACTGGTTACGGAGCGAGACCTCGGGCCGACATGGGTACGGCGCCACTCTGGGTGGTTTTAGCGGTATCGAGATGCGGTCCTTGACTTCAGAGATGTTGAGCGACGTATACGCCTTGGGCTGGTGGGCGATGGTGCCCACAGACTTTATGCGGCTCCAAAACTTTGGACGAGCAGTGTGGTTGCTGCTGCTGTGGCTGCTCAGCAGTCCTATGGAGAACGGCTCGGGCAGAGCGCCGTCCATACCGGCCAGCGTAAACATGTGCGGACTGCAAACGCGCGGCTCGGGCAAAGTGTGGGTGATGCGCGGCTGGAACGAGTCGGTCAGGCAGTTTTGCGGGTGCGGGTGCGGCTCGCCGGCGCTGCTGCCGTTGCAGTGGACGCAGCCGACGCCCGGACACATGTTGCGCCCCAGCACCCGCTGCCGCCGGAGCAGCGCAATGTCCTCCAACAAGGCGGCCTTTTCGCGCTCGAGCTGCGCCATCTCCGTCTTGAGCTCGAGAAAGCGGCCCGTGTCCGCGTCAAACCGCCACTGCAAGCTGTTGAGCTGCTCCACCAAGTCGCTGCGCACCGAGTAGCACAGCTTGAGCTCGGCCTTGATGAGCTCCGTGTCGGCCGTGATGTCGGGCGCGCTAGACCGCGAAAACTCCGCGCGGTTATCGTCAAACACATGGTGTAGCGGCTCCATCATGGCGGTCGGGTCGGTGATCTGGGGCATTGGCCGTAGCGGCGGGTCGAGCGGGCCCCGCACATGCAAGATGCGTGCGAGCAGCTGCTTGCGCTCGTCCGTGCTCCCAAAGCGGAACTTGTGGAAGGTGCTGCCCGCGTCGAGGTGCCCGTTGCCCTCCGACCTTGAGCGGGCGTGCGGCGATGCCATCACCTGGCGGGGCGGGGGCGGCCGGATGTTGTAGCCGCCCTCCGCGGGCAAGTGCCCGCTCGAGCCCTGGGGCGAGGGCCGTGCAGACCAGGGCGACATGTTATCGCGCTTGCCAGTCATGGCGGCAGAGACGCCAGACATGGGGAACCCCGAGGGCTTGAAGATGGTGCCCTGGCCATGGCTGCTGGGCTGTAGCGAGTCTTTTGACAGGGCCAGGAGATTCCCGGATGTGATATTGTGGTTTGCCATTAGCGTGGGAACGAATCAAGGAACAGAACGTGGGAGGCTGTGGGAACGGTGGCAGTCGTAAAGGAAGTCTCTGTGGAGTAGATGCAAAGAGACGAGTGCGTGCAATGACGCTTCATCTGTGAGAGGCGAGCAGGCACTGTTTGGGTCGTTCTAGGATCGGATAGATTCGCCGTCACGGATCGCAGGAGGGTGATAGCGGTAGCAGAGGCAAGATTAGGGAGATTCCTGGTAGCAGCGTAGCACAAGAGTGTTGCAGGGATACAGGAATGCATTGGCAAATTCCGGCATGTCAAAGAGTACACCGGCACAGAGGGGAACGCCGCAGGAGTTTCCCAACTTGGTTTTGGTAAAGTTTCCCTTGCAAAGGAGGACGGAAAATTCGATTAGACAGAATCATGCATGTATCGGACAATGAGCTGAGTATATCGCTGATTGGTAGCAGGATTGTGAGCGGCGTGTATCAAAGATTGAGTAGTCGGATAAGACGGGTCCATGTAGGTGGAGTGTCCCGCGTGAGACAAGTTTCGGGAACTAATCAACGCCGATTGAAGGCACGGGAGTCAGTTCGGCAGTGCACTTGAGCCGTTAACGTAACAATCTAGAGCTATCCGCTCCTCTAACCCTTGAGCCAGGCGTTTAATAATCACTGCTGATGAATTTGCAGCCAAATGCAGCAAGAAAAAAGCACGTGTGGTCCTGCAGCACACAGCGCCACACGTAAATTAGACGTTTAGCGTCACATTGAAAGGCTCTATGGGGACAGACTACACTTCGATGGACTGTATCAGCTCTGACTAAACCCATCACCGTCTTTAATCCCACGGCAAGCAGCTCTGCCGAATCCTGTTATGCTTCGGGCTACCTGCATATAACCACCTACTCTGACTCATTGATTTACCCGGAATAGATCGATCCCGTGATCGGGCCTGTACCGGCGATCTGCCGATCCTGCATAATGTATCCGGTGGAAAATTTTTATTTAAACAACCTTCTTCGCTGTCACTCTCCTGTGTAACCCAACAACCACAATGTCTTTCAGAAACTCGACTATTCGCATGGCCAAGGTGGCCTCGTCTCGCGCCGCCAAGCAGGTGGCGTCCAAGCGCGCCGTCTCCGCGTTGGCAACTGCCGCGCGTCCCGCCGCCTTTGCCGTGCGCCCCATTGCCAACTCGCTGCGTGGCCTCAAGACCATCAACTTTGCCGGCACCGAGGAGGTTGTGCACGAGCGCGCTGACTGGCCCAGAGAAAAGTTGTTGGAGTACTTCAAGAACGACACCATGGCCTTGATCGGCTACGGCTCCCAGGGCTATGGCCAGGGCTTAAACATGCGTGACCAAGGCTTGAACGTCATTGTGGGTGTCCGCAAAAACGGTGCCTCCTGGAAGGCCGCCGTTGAAGACGGCTGGGTCCCTGGCGAGAACTTGTTTGAGGTGGACGAGGCCATCTCCAAGGGTACCTATGTCATGAACTTGTTGTCTGACGCTGCCCAGTCCGAGACCTGGGACCACATCAAGCCCCAGATCACCAAGGGCAAGACCTTGTACTTTTCCCACGGCTTCTCCCCCGTGTTTGAGAAGTTGACCCACGTCCAGACCCCCAAGGACGTGGACGTGATTCTCGCTGCCCCCAAGGGATCCGGCAGAACCGTGAGATCCTTGTTCAAGGAGGGCAGAGGTATCAACTCCTCCTACGCCGTGTGGAACGACGTCACCGGCAAGGCCGAGGAAAAGGCTATCGCCGTCGCCGTCGCCATTGGGTCCGGCTACGTCTACCAGACCACTTTTGAGAGAGAGGTCAACTCTGATCTTTACGGTGAGAGAGGCTGCCTCATGGGCGGTATCCACGGCATGTTCCTTGCCCAGTACGAGGTGTTGAGAGAGAATGGCCACACCCCATCGGAGGCGTTCAACGAAACCGTCGAGGAGGCTACCCAATCCTTGTACCCCTTGATTGGCAAGTACGGCATGGACTACATGTACGATGCCTGCTCTACCACCGCCAGAAGAGGCGCCTTGGACTGGTACCCCCGCTTCAAGGACGCGTTGAAGCCCGTGTTTGAGGAGTTGTACGAGTCGGTCAAGAACGGGTCCGAGACCCAGCGCTCCTTGGACTTCAACTCCCAGCCAGACTACCGCGAGAAGTTGGAGGAGGAGTTGAAGGTCATTAGGGCCATGGAGATTTGGCGCGTGGGCAAGGAGGTGAGAAAGTTGCGTCCTGAAAACCAGTAGGGTTTTTCGTTTCGTTGCCCCTCACCCTCTATCTCTGTTTGCTGAGCATGCATCATACGCTGCTGCGCTTATCACATTTGCCCTGGCCCTCCCCCTGCAAATCTGTCCATCTCTGAACTTGCTGAATGGTCTTTGTTGTACTTGTTTTCTACCCTACTACAACTTGAATGACTGCGAGAAAGAGATTTGACGTTTGCTTTTTTTTACCGCGTTTTCGGGGCTCAGGTCCATGTGAAATGATCGACAGTATGGTGGTTTTGCAATCGCCGCTGGGCAAACAGAACCTTTCACTTCAAAAGCCTGCACAGGCCATTATTATATAAAAATCCCACCCTATTAGCATAGATAGACCCACTATTTGTTGAATAAATACGTCTAATGATTGTGTCTTTAACCTTAATTAGTAGTGAGTAACTTAATATTGCGCTGGCTGCAAATTATTTGGCTGCAAATTTGGACCCCTCAGAAGAAACCGGTACGACAGTCCGATTACATAATACACCATAACAAGGATTATACGATCAGAGGAAACCCCTCAAAGCTCTAGGGGTGACGTCGTTAGCACGTCACTTTGGCACTTTGCACTCTTTTTGGGAATGCTCGTATCCCTGTCTCCCCGAGACGGCAATACGCGCTCGAATAGTGCCTTCGAACTCAGTGGAGACTGCGACATGAACGAGACCGAAGATGCAGCCCCGCCAGACTCGCGCCGCTCCAGCCTCAGCGCCCTGGCCCCGCTCATCTTTTTCAAACCAGACACCAGCGAAGACGACCTCAGCATATTGTCTTCGGCGCTGTCACAACTTGCGAGTAACGGTATTGCCTTGACCACGTCCCGTCGCCCGATAGACGTCCCCCCATCGCGTCTGTTCGAGTCCTCACTACGTTCCGCGTCTTCGCTCCAGTCTCCTTTCACGGGGAAAAGCAGTCCGGCTGATCCCCTCATCACCATGCACGATGCAAGCTCCTCGAATGCCGTGGAACTGGCTGGCTTGAACTATCAAACGGGCATTTCCCGCGACGAGGGATCAGGCTCCGACTCGAGTCATTCCAGACCTAAATCTACCCTAGAGAGCTTGCGTGAAATTCACCAGCCCTTATCCACTCCTTCAAACACCAACAACTCGCATACGGGTGCTGAGACTGATCACACCCTAGTAGGGAGCCCCACCATCATTTCTCACCGGAAACAGCGCCGCTTCAGTAGTGTTTCTTCCGACTTTAATACGTCCTCTAATGCTTTGAAACCGGTGCCTTCCTACGACACTAATGCATACACCGACAAGTTTTACAAGGACACACGGTACCGCATCCCCACCCAGAAACGCAACATTGAGTTCCACAAGGTGTTTAGACCGCTCGACTTGACGGAACAGCTACTCGACGACTTCTCCTGTGCCTTGAGCCGCGAAATCTTGTTACAGGGGCGACTATACGTGAGCGAACACAAACTAAGCTTCAACTCAAACTTGCTAGGATGGGTCACAAACTTCTCCATTAATGTTTCTGACATCGTCAGTATTCAGAAGAAGTCAACCGCTGGCCTCTTCCCGAACGCCATCTTGATACAGACCCGAGAGGAAAAGTATACCTTTGCGAGCTTTGTGTCGCGCGACCTGACATTCGACTTTATCAAAACGGTATGGCTGTCGGCTGATCCGGTCACGCGTACCGCTGACGCTGACGCCGACTCTCCACACACACTCCCCGCGCACCGCGAGAAGATCTACCAAGATAGTCAAATCGAGTCATACCTCATGTCGGTAGACGGAGACACCCCGCGACAAGACTCTGCCCGGCTGGACTCTTCAGGTGACGATAGCGACGATATTTTGCCCGAATCCGACTACTCCTCCGAGTCGGACCGGAACTGCGATCCTCAAGTGCCTCCGCCGTCAAATCCGCACGAAATGGTGCTGGTAAACACTCGCATCCTAAAGTTCAAGCCAGAGTCTAGGTACGTTAACCAAGGACCCGAACTTCACCTGCCGACGAGCACCAGCATCGATATCGTTCGGGAGGATAATGAAACCGACTTGTGTGACGATATCGTGGACGCTCCCTTGGGCATGGTGTACGATATCCTCTTCGGCTCGGCAAACACCTCGTTTCATCGCCGCTTCTTGGAGGATCACGATAGTTCCGACATCTCAGACTATGCCGAATTCACACCAATGTCGAGCGACCCTACCAAGCTCGAACGCAATTTTTCCTACAAAAAGGCCCTCAACTTCCCCCTCGGCCCCAAACTGACCCTGTGCGTGGTGAGGGAGGTGATTGAGCACCGCAATTTCGCAGACTGCATCTTGGTGCTCACCTCGACCTCTACGCCAGACGTGCCCCTGGGCAACGCATTTGCCGTGAAAACGCGCTACTTATTTGAGTGGGCGCAGGACAACAAGACCCGGCTTCGCATCTCTTTCTTTGTAGACTGGCTGGGCAAACTGTGGTGGCGCTCGGTTATTGAGAAAAGCGCCTTGGCGGGACAGCAGGCCGCCACCAAGGACTTGCTCCGCGCACTAGCGCAGGAACTCTCGGAATCCACCTACTCTACTGACGGCCCCAGTGTCGTGAAAAGCGCAGCGCCTGATCGCGCCCCGGAGAAGCCCAAAAAGAAGAAGCAAGTCTCCGATCTGTCAAAGCCGCCTTCCCGCTGGCAAAATTTCTCCTTGTTTCCGCTGGACCTTCAGGGCATGATATCAATGTGTCTTGTCCTCCTCCTCACCCTAATAATATTTTTCCAGTGGCGCATTTTACAGAGCATGAACCTTGCCGTCACCAAACTACAGGAGGAGATGACGCTACACACTAAATTGCTCCAGGCACTCTCCAAAAGGCTAGATTGAACTCGGTTGGAAACTCTATTCATTATATAAATTAATATTGCATTTATGTGGCTGCTTCTTTGGCCGCTACAAAACAAGGAAATAAATAACGTATGTACAGAAGATGGAGATGTGGCGGGACACGCAGAGAGCTTAGTGGACTCTTAATCCGCCAGTGACCGACTCGCAGTTCAGCAGACTCTGAAGCTGCCAGTGACCTACGCATGGTTCAGCAGACTCTCAAGCCCAATGACCGACTCAAATTTCAGAAGACTCTCAAGCCCAGCGATCCACTCATAGTTCAGCAAACTCTCAAGCCGCCAGTAACCGACTCAGAGTCCCCACGCTCTAGCCAATCAATGTTCTCGATCGTGTGTGCGACAATCTCAGTGTGGGACAGATTGAGCTCGAAAATGAAAATACCAGATATCACTCGCTCGATCTTGCGGTCGTCGCGCTTTAGGCCTGCTAGCGCTTTGGTCAAGTAGAGCACGGTTTGCGGTATGGCGTGGAACGACGATGAACTCTTTCCCGAGGCCGCGGCATTGTCAAAGAGGAAAATGTTAGGTCCGGCGTGCTGCGACCAGCGATGTGTTCCTAGTTTCGCATCAGACGTGGAATGGAACGATTGGATCGAAGACGGGTTTGAGCCGGTGCCGCCGGGTTCGGGCTTGTGTTTTGATAAGTGGTGGCAGTCGGCGGAACAGGTTTTCCACCTAACGTAGATCTTGGTCGAGTTTGGGTATACTGCTTGAGGGTCAGGTTCACTCGATGTGCGGATTGAGTGGATATGGATCATCACACGCGGATTCAAGACGAACGAACTGAGAATCCACTGGATGGTTTTGAAGGTGGCAAAGTATGAGGTGTGGCCTTTTATTTTTGGTAGGTAGTAATTGAACTCGTCAAAGAGGGTAGGACACATTCGCAAGAGAATGTCGTTCGACAACAAGCTTGGCGAGAGAGATTCCGATAGAAGCAGCGGCATCGCGATCTTGAGCTCATCGATCATTGAACCCAAGTTTGCAATCTGCTCAAGCGAGTGGTTCTTCTCAGGCCCGTTCTCAAGCGGATCGTTTGAGTTTGAAAAGACCATGAAGCAATGGCGTAGATTTCTCGGGAGGGATAGGGGAACGCAGTCGCCATGAAACTGCGGAAAGGACGTAGGATGAGGCTGCGAGAAGGACGGTGTAGGAAGATGTGGCGAATGCAGTGAGCTTCGCAGTTCGGCTGGATGGGAAGTCGACAAAACAGTAGAACATCGTGGCTGAAGACGGACCTTTGAGGCGCAGTGACACCGTACCAGACGCATTGCTCTCGAAAGGTCTAGAGGCCCTTCAGAATCTACAATAGTTTAATTAAAAAGTGGCAACGCCTTATTTCAGATCGGCTCTCTTGACTGCGAAAAACGTTTTGCTCAACTAACTTTGAGAATGGTTACTTGAATAAAAATATGATATGAAATGGCTAAACCTAGCAAATAACTATCGCTATCGCACTCAAAGCGTCTCATACAAGAGTGTCTCAACTCGTCCCTCCTCGTTAGCCTCGTCGATCTCCTGGAAGTTCCCAATCAAGTCGTCTCCGCGAACAACTCCAGGTAAGGCTCGCCCATTGGCCTGGCGCTGCCACGTCTTTTTCGCCTCGGGATCCGTTCCCAAATCGCGGTACGTGAACTTGACCTCGTTCGCATTCAAGATTGTGGCTAAGCGGTTGGCCTTTTGCGTGATTCTCATGCCCCCCGCTAACGAGGTGTAGATATACACCGGCTGGGACATCAAATGTTTGCGTATCTCCTCGGGTGACACATCAAACTCCTCGTCGTCGTCCTGCACGGTGGGAACTGCTTTGGTGGCGGGCACGGCTTCACATGCAGCGAGACCTTTATCAATGGGCTTTTCAGCACCAGATGCAGGTGCTTCCTTTTCTGAAGGGGTACAAGTATCTTCCAAGGTCTTTGTGGAGTCTTTATCGTCCACTAGCTTAGAATCTTTGGCGTCTGTCTCCTTAGCATTCTTATCGCCTGTCGTGGCATTCTTGTCGCCTGTCGTGATATTCCTATCACCCGTCTTGGCGCCCTTGTCACTTGCCTTGGCATCCTTATCATCTATCGTGGCATCCTTATCGTCTGTCTTGACATCTTTATCGTCTGTCTTGGCATCCTTATCACCTGTCTTGGCATCTTTGACACCGGTATTGACGTCCTTATCACCCGTCTTCGCATTCTCATCACCTGTCTTAGAATCCTTATCACCCGTCTTCGCATGCTCATCACCTGTCTTAGAATCCTTATCACCTGTCGTAGCATCCTTGTCATCTGTCTTAGCAACCTTGTCATCTGCATTTGCGTCCTTATCGCCGGTCTTAGCACCCTCAGTCTCAGTCAGCGTCTTATCCTCGACGGAGGACAGAGAAGTCCCAACAGAGGTCTCAACAACCTTTTCCAGGTCCGCTGAAGATTTTGTCAGCGGTTTCTTAAGATCACTCTCGGAATCTTTGATATCATCTTTAGCGGTTGCCGGTTCCTTGTCAGCATCTTTCTTAACGGTTGCCAGTTCCTTATCAGCGCTCTTGTCTGACTTTTCAGTTGCCGATACTTGCTCACTCTTGATCTCCTTCGGGGCCGCATCACCAGTGGCCGCCTTATCCGCTCCCTCTTCTTTTGGCTTTGGCGGCACTTTACCCTCCCCTTCCTTTGGCTTTATAACATCTTTACCAGCCACCTCGTCCGATGTCACTGTTTTAGCAGAGTCACCATGCAAAACCTCTTCCACCATAGTGTCCAAGTTGGGGACCTTTGGGTACGGTTCGTCGGCCAAGAGCGAGCCCTCCTTCTTCAAGTCTTTGGCCGAGGCATCATTCTTTTCCGAGTCCTTGGGCGGAGCCCGCGACCGGGACCGCGATATTGAGCGGAGATAGTTCGTGGCCGATTCTGTTCTAGTAGTGTAGAGGCTCTCATTCGGCTTAAAGTCCCGACTGGGAGTATCCACGTTAAAGTTGCAGTAATCGCCCAGCGTCACGAGCGACGGTTCACGGCTAGAAGTCGGGACGTGCACCGGCTCTGTCGCTGCCTCGGCACGCGCAATCTTTTCGCCCATGGTAGGTTTCGATTGGCGCAGTTGTCTGCCCCGGTCCTCCTGGTCGTTCTCGTCCTCGTCTTTCGGGCCAGTGGCCGTATCAGCGTGCTCATTTTCGGGGCTTGGGGGATACGTCGGCGGGAGCTCATACTGGTGAGGGTCATCTGGATGCGTGCTTTTATAGTTATCGCCACGCGCCAAGTGAGTGCGGCGGGAAGTGGACGCGGCCGAGCGAGAGCGGGAACGGGAGCGCAGGCCCATGGCAATGGCGCGCGCGCTGCGAACGGGACTGCTCGGCGACTCGATGGAAGCATGATCGTCGGCCGGCGGCTCGAATTTCGGCAACTGGTGGTAGTCGTCGGAGCGAAGCGAGGAGATCAAGTCCTGGTGGGAGCTCAATTGGTTTGACAATTGGTACTCTGACAAGTTGGGGGTAGCATACACCGAGTTACCGCTTGCTGCGGGAGCATCGCTTACTGAAGACACACTTGCCGAGGTAGTGATTGCTGATGTACCACTGCCAAGGGCCGGAGCAGGCTGTAAGCTCTCTTGGTCTGAAGTTGGGGCTTTCTTTTTAGATTCTTTTCCTTCCGCAGTGGGTTCCTCTTCCGCCAGATCCTTCTCGTCGTCCTTCGCTGTCGAAGTGTCAGCCGAGCTTGACACGGTGAGCGGGTCCTGAGCTAGCGGCAGTTTCTTATCAGACCCCGGGGATGACTTTTTGTGTGACGACTTCTTTTTCGACAGCTTCTTCTCCGACAGCTTCTTATCAGACAGCTTCTTATCCGATTTCTTGTCGTAAATAGCGTCATGCTTGATGTGGCCCTGAGGGTCAAGAAACTTTTCGAAATCTTCATCTGAGCCCATGAGCGCGCCCTCACTGATGAGATCATCGAGCGAAGCGGTGACGCTGGAGCTGAGCTTGCTCTTGAGTTTTGGTCTCTCGTGGCGACTGGGGTCACGCAGGGAGGAGTACTTTTCCGGGTGAATGTAGTTGTTATGGGGAGAGTCGTCGGCAGAACGCACCGAAGAGCCCGTGAGCGAAGGCGAGGGCAGGATCTCGGCCCGCTCAAGTTGTTCTTCAAAATCCATCTCGCTGGGGTGGGTTTGAAGGTTTCAGAAATTCACCAATCTGCGTCCGGCTTATCCCCGGAGTAATCACACCCTGTCATGCACGTGATCCTGTTCTATTAATACAATAATATATTAATACCACAAAATTTATTATAATTCAGTAACATTGCAATAGAGAAAATAACTGAGCACGTGCCGTAGAAATCACTTTTCTAGCAAAAAATGGAAGGCTCCGTTCATTTCCGAATCTTATACATTAATAATGGCCAGAAGATCCTCAAGAGCATCTCCCGCACCGAGATCCCAGACTCGTTCTGCTAGCACTGCTTCGTACTCGGCTCCTGCTGCCGCTCCCAGATACCCTGCGGCCCACCCGGCCGCCGCCGCACAGCCCAGCCAGCCTGGCCTCTTCTCGCAGATGGCCAGCACCGCCGCAGGTGTCGCCGTCGGTCTGACCGTCGGTCACACTTTGGGCGCTGGTATCACCTCCATGTTTGGCGGTGGCAGCTCTGCCCCCGTTGAGCAGGCTGCCGCGGCCCCCGTGGACCAGGCCCGCCAGAACCAGGCCAGAACCTGCGATGGTGACGCCCGCAGTTTCACCCAGTGCTTGGAGCAGAACAATGGTGACATGCAAATTTGCAGCTACTACTTGCAGCAATTGAAGGCGTGTCAGGAGGCCCTGCGCCAGTACTAGGTGTGTCCTCCCAGCGTATTGAAGCCACATCTATTCATATAGCCAATCCTTGTATGTAGTTAACTATCCATCTTGACATTTTAGTATACAGTTACTTGTTAGTGAATTCTCGAGAACACACGCATTTACGTGGCAACATGTACTTTCACGTCACCGATCTGCACTACGACCCCCTTATTGATTTCGGGGTTGATTGAGCACTGGAGATACCGCGTATCGCGGCCAGTCCGTTTGGCCGGGGGAACGGGTTTGGCAATGCCGCCTCGCTCGGCTGTTGACAGACTAAGGGGCATGGGAATCTGTTCCGGGTCGTCAGGCACGCTCTCGCCGCCGCTCACCACTTGCGCGGTGTTGGCCTCCACCTTGATGGAGGAATTGCCCTCAGAAAGAAGGATTTGCCTCGAAACGTCCTGGGCCCGTTGAGCGGCAATATCTTTACGAACGGCCTCGCGATTTATGGCCGGCACTTTGATGCTGGAGTCGCGCGGAGAGAAGTCGTACCGAAACTCCCACTCGTTGATGGACACTTGCAGCGGCAATCTGAATGCATCAATCGGCAGCAAGTCGCCCTTTCGCAACAAGAGCGGTGAAGTGTGGAGGCGACGTCCACAAATCGGCCAAAGTTTACGGTATACAGACATGATGTGAATACTCGATGGAAAAGTGAGATTGACTTGCTGTTATCGCGATTAGGGGTTTGAGGGGTGGCGCCACATGCCGCGTGATCAAGTCTCGTGACAAATAATTTGTAAAAGCCCCAAACCCCCCTCAAGAGATTGCATAAAAGCCTAGTTGTCGCAGGCAGTGTCCTCTTTACTTAAAACTGCCAATCGGCATCGGCCAGTTCTACTGCCCACGTGAACTTGTCGCGCAACGTCTTTGAAAAGAGCTTTTCCAAGGGCACGTCGAATTTCTTGCTAAACATGACGGTTAGGCGGGGGTCGATATAGTTCATTTTGGACGTTCCAAGAGAAACCTCGGAATTGTCCTCCTTGTCCTTCAACTGGAAAGTGGTTGAGACAATACGCTTTTCCAACGCTTCCACTTGATTCTCGAGTTTCTCGACCGTTGTTGCGCGCTTGCACTCGACCTTTCCCGTTTTCAATTCCAAGGCATACTCCTGCTCAAGCTCCTTGACCTTGTCGAGACGCGCTTGCAATTCTGATGCGGGCATGAGCTCCTGCTTTTCAAGGGCGAGCTTTTCGTTTTCGCGCTCAAATTTGCGTTTGGCTTGTTCGCGAGCACGCTCAATTAGTAGGTGGTGCACTTTGCGCTCATTTTCTCGCGTAAAGTCCTTGACTTCATCAAAGTAGTGTGGTTTCTGCTTCTTTTTCTGGCTGGGATCCAAATCCAACATTTGCCGCTTGAGACGCACCTTTTGCCACTCCAACTCCAAGAGTTTATCCTGAATTCTTTCGACACTAGAGTTGTGAGATTTGCTGACGGTGCGCTGATGGTTACACAAGATGGCTACCGCGCGATTTGCCGCATTATATTTCACCACTTTCTCCGCAACCGTTCCTTCATTCTTGATCAAGTTGATTTGGTCCTGCATCGTTTTCAGAGCATTGTAGGTACGAAACACCTTGGCGGTCAAGCCCGGCATGTAATTTTGAAAGTGTTTATTGAGCAAAGAAGGGTTGATGCGGTCAAAGACATCGTCCGTTTCGCGTTTCGGTTCCTTCTTGAAGATTTTCAAGTTTTTAAACACTTGGAGATCGACCTCGGCCTCTTGGTAAAACCTGATCGAGTCCTTACCCAAAAAGTCAAAAATGACCTTGTTGGGCGGCTTGAGGGAAACGTGCTCGCACCGTAGCGAGCAGCAGCCCACGGTATCGGCCTCGTCGTCGCCTTTTTCGCCGCCGGCACGGAGCGCGAAGATGTCAATCAAGTAAGTGGCGGTCGCCTTCTGGCGCTCGACCATTTCCTTGGCGCGAAGGCCGCGCGAGTAGTCGGCGCGGATCGCCTCGATGTGGGAGCGCAACTTGCGGGCCGTTTCAAACTTTTTAAAGTCCAGCTGGCCCTTGACGGAGCTGCTGGCGGCAAAGTAGACGTACTTTATATTGTCGGCGATGTTCTCCTTCCAGGTGGCGAGCCACATGACGGTATCGTCGTGGCGGATCTCCCCCCACTGGTGTCCTGGCGGGGGAGGCGGGACGGGCGCGCCCTTGCCCAAGTTGAGGGTGACGGCCTCGGGCGGGACCCTGCGTTTAAGCTTGCCCGTTTTCGGGTGCGCGCCGCGGCCGCGGAAAAGCCCAGGCGGCTCGATGCGGAAATTGCCGACCATTTCGCGACGGCCATTGAGCAAGCACGTCTTGTACGGCTCCTCGAACGCTTCGCGCTCGGCCTTTATCCGTTTCTTTTCTTCCTTGGAAAGGGCCTGCTTCTCCAAGCGCTTTTGCTCAAAGTAGGCGTGCATTTTCGAGAAATCGAGCTTTTTAAAGTCGTTAATGGGCACACTTGACCCGTTTGATTCCTTGATGACGGCCTTAAAGTCTGTGAAAAAGTTTTTCTGGAATACAGGATTCTTGGCGTGGTCCGATGCAAGGAGGGCCGCGAAAAAGCCCGCGACTTCTTCGGCTTCTTTGGATAAGGTGACGGGCGATCCGTCATAGTAGAGTTTGACGTGCAGCGGGAGGGGCTCGTACTCTGGGGGGAACACGACGCCATTGTGCTCGAGGGTTATCCATTTGCGCTCGCTATTGGAATTGCCGTTTTCGTCTAGTTCCTCCCACCATTTGAACTTGGCCTCTTCATCCTCATCCTTCTCTGTTAGAGATGAGGATTGGGACGCGGGCACAGAGGTCTCGGTCTTTACTTTTTTCGCAGCAGGTTTTCGTGGTTTCTTTGGGGTGTTGGCGGTAGAGTTTGGTTCAGATTTGACTTCCTTCTTTGGGGTTACTGTTTTTGATTTTGGTTTAGGAGTGGGTTTTTTGGTTGTCGCGCTCTTTGGGGTAATGCTCTTTAGAGTGGCAGTGCCATTTTTTTTGAAGGTGGCCGGATCAGTCTTGCGCTTTTTAGCGGGCAGATCCAAAGTCTGGGACAAGGGGATATCGTCTTCGCTGCTTGAAGTATCGGCAGCGGCGTAGTTGACTGGACGCTTCTTGCGATGGGAAGGGACGGGGGTGACGGTAGTGCTATCACCCTCGCTGTCTGAAGAAAGGCGCATTGTTGTTGCAATGTAAACAATAAGGGACGAGAAAGGAGGAACGCGTAGGGGACGGGACCAATTGAACGGGGAGGGACGAGATGGAGGTGCGACTGATAAGCAGTGATGTAAGTTTTACACGCAGCAGCAATGGCGGGCGAACAATGGGTCGGCAAGTGAAAGCTGACGCGTCGCAGAGTAGGAGAGGGTGCGCTGTACGAACGAGAAGCGTAAGAGAGAAAAAAGTTCAATGTTTTCGCGCATGACAAAACAGAGGGACTCGATTACATAATCGTAGGCAGCATTCGATTACCTAATCTGCGCGTAGAAGGGCACTTACCTGCAGTACATCCCCAAACCTGCAGGAGCCGTTTTGCCGCAGAAAGTGGCTGAGGCTTGCTCGAGATAAGCGGAGGGGAAAAGGTTAGTGGGGATTGGGGTAGGGTACTCAAGTGGTGTTGTAGACATCACGGAGTCAGTATAGCTGGGGCTAAGGCGGTCGGGAGAAGCAGAACTTCATCTTAAAGAGAAGAAGAGTGGTGCGTTCTGGATTTGTTTTCTTTGAAATTCCACAATCGAACGCGTTTGACCCTTGAATGATTATATAAGCAGACACATCACATGACCCACGGGGTTTCCAAAAGGAGACACGTTCACCTGCATATACCCTTATCGCCTGCTTCGGCGAGTATCCAGCGAATAGGCGATTAGAACCGGCGATTGCCTGGCGTTTCTTTTTTTCTATTCCAATTGTTAGTCATCTTACCGCGATACCTCATCGCGCTTAATATTTCGCAACTATTGTCGACTTTAGACAACACCTTTCTTTTCGTTATTGCATTCACTAGAGACCAAGATTGTTCGGTTCGACTGTTCCTGGTAATCACCATTCTGTTCAAGACTTTTCATCACCCTGCATTGCCCATATACACCTAACACCTCACCCCTCACACTCACCCCTCACACTACACTGCCATGCCCAAGGAATCAGTGGAGTTGTCCGCTATCCACTCCGCCACCTCGGCGTCGTCCTCGTCCGGGGACAATGTCCATCACCCCGTTGCCTCCCGCACCCACCTTTCGTCCGACAAAAAGTCAAACCTGCTGCCGCTCTCCTTCGACCATGAGTCCCTTGAAAACAAGGGCGCCGTCCTCGAGGTCCAGCGCAACTTGCAGGCCCGCCACATCGCCATGATCGCTATTGGTGGCACCATCGGCACCGGCCTTTTCATATCCACCGGCAACACCCTTGCTAACGCCGGCCCCGTTTCGTCCCTCATTTCCTTCATGTTCATGACCAGCTTGGTGTTCCCCGTCACCCAGGGCTTGGGCGAGATGGCTACCTATATCCCCGTCACCGGTTCCTTTGCCCAGTTCGCGTCCCGCTGGCTCTCCCCCGCCCTCGGCGCCGCCAACGGCTGGAACTACTGGTTCTCCTGGGCCATCACTTTTGCATTGGAATTGTCCGTGGTCGGCCAGATCGTCGAGTACTGGACGTCCGCCGTGCCGCTTGCCGCGTGGATCTCCATCTTCTTGGTGGTGCTCACTGCCGCCAACCTCTTCCCCGTAAAGTACTATGGCGAGTTTGAGTTTTGGATCGCCTTGGTCAAGGTCGTGGCCGTCATGGGCTGGATCGTCTATGCCTTGTGTATCGTGTGCGGCGCCGGGAAAACCGGGCCCATTGGGTTCCGGTACTGGCGTAACCCTGGCCCGTGGGGCCCCGGGATCCTCGTGGACAATAACAACACCGGCCGGTTCCTTGGCTGGATAGCGTCCTTGATCAGCGCGGCCTTCACCTTCCAAGGGTGCGAGTTGGTCGGCATATCCGTGGGCGAGTCCAAGAACCCGCACAAGACCGTCCCCTCGGCCATCCGCAAGGTCTTGTTCCGCATTTTGGTGTTCTACATCTTGTGCATGTTTTTCATTGGCCTCACGGTCCCGTTCAACGACGACCGGCTCGTGAACAGTTCCGGCAGCGGGTACGCGCGCACCTCGCCCTTCATTGTGGCCATGGAGAACGCCGGCACCAAGGTGTTGCCCGACATTTTCAACGCCGTGATCTTGATCACCATCATCCTGGCGGGCAACTCCAACGTGTACTGCGGGCTGCGGATCCTCTACGGCCTCGCCGAGTCCGGGGTCGCCCCCAAGATCTTCCGCAGAGTGTCCCGCGGCGGCGTGCCGTACGTGCTGGTGCTCTTCACGGCGGCGTTCGGCTCTTTGGGCTACTTGGCGTGCTCCAGCAGCGGGAACGACGCCTTCAACTGGCTCCTAAACATCACCGCGACGTCGGGACTCATTGCATGGGGGTGGATCAGCGTGTCGCACCTCCGGTTCATGTCGATCTTGCAGTCGCGGGGGATCAGCCGTGAATCGTTGCCGTTCAAGGCCAAGTGGATGCCGTACATGAGCTGGTACGCGGCGATAATGATCTTGGTGTTGGTGCTTATCCAGGGATTCCAGTCGTTTTTCAGCATGACCGCGACCAAGTTCTTTACAGCCTACATATCGCCGATCTTGTTTGTGGTGTGCTGGATCGTGTTCCACTTTATCTTTAACGGGTTCGGGAAGCAGGCGTTTACAGTGGGGTCGTTGCTCGTGCCATTGAGCGAGTGCGATATCGACCTGGGAGTGCGCATTATCGAGGAGGACGAGGAAGATGAGGAGAACTATCACAACAAGAGTCTATGGACAAAGTTCTGGGACTGGATGCTGTGAAATCACTAGATATTGACCCTAGGCGTGTAGAAACTGTTACAGTGGTGGTTGTGTAAAGTAGAGGTTTTTTTCTGTGAATTTATCGGTAATGTGAAAAAAGGGGTCGTGCGCCTGCACAAAAATGTTTTTCGCCATACTTAAGGAAACGGTAAAGTGAAAATAATTAATGTTTAATTGGAAACCAGGCTCATTTAGAGATCTCAGAATCCCATAGTAAAGGGAGAACTTAATCTTAAAACACCTATGTGCAGGTCAATAGTCCAATGTGTGCAGGTCCATAGTCCAGTGTGTTCAGCTTACTGTGCAGGCCGTCCCAGGAGTAGGAACGTTTGTATGCACACCGCATGTAACATCCGTACCGCAATACACAAATTTGGTTTTTTAATGTTTAATTTGAAACTACCGTCAAAAATAGTTATTTCTACTTTACACAACCACCACTGTAATTGTAATTAGAAACGGGTTTCAACGCAGTGCAAAAAGAAATTTGTAGACTCCCCGATTGGGAGTGGATGCTCGTAAGGACGCAGGTAGGGGTTTATTCCCTCAGGTCACATGCCAAGCCGGGGA
>JAKTSS010000012.1:55429-66167 GCA_030580355.1 Debaryomycetaceae sp. yHKB357 | reverse complement strand
AGAACTGTGCATTAATTTGGAGTAGACTAGACAACATTACTTCATCCCTCTGCGAGTTGCACGAACTGTTAGCGAGAAGAAAGCGGAACCAGTTGTCGTGAGCTCTCTAACACCCCCCAATGTCATATAGGTCGGATTTACAATCGACTTTTGCCAAGTATCAGCTTCACAGACTAAATGGGTTTATGTAGCTGGTATTTTGTCGTTGCCACTAGAAGGCGATCAATAATTCTCCAGTGAGTAACGGTCAAGAGATGCATACTGAGAATTACGAATGCCCAGTATGTTTCAATATTGGCCCGAGGTAATATGAACCAATGCCAAGGCCAACAGTGCTCTTTATGTAGTTGAAGGCGCAAATGGGCTAAAATGGCCAATATAATTATCTGTATTTACGTCTTCATTTTAAAGGCTTATGTGGAACGACCAGCCTATTAGATCCCTTACCATTATCAAGTGTGAATTGGTTGAGAATCAGGCGCAGTGTTAACCAGATGGTCCATTAGTCTGCTGTTTACGATTGGACATGTGATTTTGAGACATGCTAGTGCGCTGCAAAATGCAAGTCAGGCGACTTTTGCAGCCAAATAAGAATTCAATTCTGTGTCCTTGTGCAAAATTTAATGGTTCAACCTTGTCACGACGGGTATTGCTAGGTGGAAGCTTGTTTCAAGGTGTTGGTGGCTAACTATGGTGACGGGAGTTTCTAATCACGTGTGGTGAGGATGTGAGGAGTTTTATCCCGGAGGGATTCTGCAGCGGGGTAAGTGGCAGGCAGGATAATTTGTGGGGTAGGTTCATATAAGAGAGGATCCGCTGGTGTGTGAGCGGATTTCTCCTCACGCTGTTTTAATTAGGATTTGCTTCCCCTACACTGATCTGTACTCCAAGTGATCGACCTCTCCCCGATCACTCAGATTATCCCGTAAGATCCGTAACAACTACTGCCAGACCTCAGGCCTGTATTAGCTGCCAACAGATTGGAAGTCCCAATTGCAAATGACTGACGCTTCGACCGACAGTAGTGCCGAACTCGGCGCTCCTGAATCGCACGTTCCTCCGACCGAGGACGAGTGGCATCGTTCACTAATGCTTCAGTTCGATGATCGTTTGAATGAATTATTGGAAATCATCCAATCAAAGATGGACACCTTGGTGGCGAATCGCGCCCCAGCGGAAGCTCCTGCAGACGATCCCAGGTTGCCGCATTTGGCCAATATCACGTCAGAACAGGGTCGCGCGCATGTTTCTGCAGGAGACAAAAATTTCTCAAAGAATCTGGAGCCGCGCCCCACAATTTCTACCCCAGACACAAATCCCAAAACCATTGTTGGGACTACGGAGTATGAGAGAGTAACCGGTGCATTCCGAAATGCCCCTGAGGCAGCTAGGATGGTGATGTTGACATCCGCGGCTTTCCAAGATCTCCTGAAAGAGGTCCAGAAAGCATGTGTCCGTATTGTCGCTGGTCAAGAAGCTAATCCTGTTTGCTCTAGCTCGGCACTTACCGAGCCTGCGTTTGCAAAATTGTTGCGGAGGAATGGCGTCAATGGAGACGAGCTGTCTGAAGATACGCGTCATCGTTATCGGTTGGAATACGTTGTCTCTCAATTTGAAGCCTCAATGAAAAGATTGTTTGACGGTTTCATGACAAGAGGGGTGTACAACCGGTTGGATGTCCTTTGCGTTGAAAAGTTCCTCGAAAAGTTCGATGAACTCCTTGCCATATTGATTGGTCTCAGGGAAGTTTGGTTAACGCCGAAATTTGGAAATTACGACTACTCGGGTTGTTCTGCAACTTGGTACCAAAGTATACCCCCAGAGAACATTGGTCAAGTGGCTTTCGCTCTTCAGGCGAAGTTCTTGGAGCACTTTAGAGTCCAGTTCAAGGGCTTCACGGCCGAGCTGGTCAAAGATGTCCTCGAGTACTGTGACGACCTCATGGCTCAAAGTCATGCGCCATTGATGAGGCATGTGTTTGATCCCGAATGCCCTTTGATGAGGTGCACAAGATCTCAACTCGACAAAGGTGTAGAACCTTATTTCCGGAGAATTGTATCCGCCTGCGATCAGCGCTACTCCAAGATGTTACGTGCCTTCATTGCGTTTGGAGGGAACATGGTCTACTGGGCCCATACCAGCAAACACGCCGGGGATCGCGACCTCGACGAAGCGTTTTATGAAGGGCTCGGCGAATACTATAAAGAGTGGAGAGCGCAACATCAGACCATTCCAGTCGTTGATCCTAAACATGCTGTAAATTTCGGCCGTATCGCTAAACTTATTAGCGAGACGTTCGCATACCGTGATCAGCAATCCAAGTGAAGAAAGATCGCCAAAGAAAGGATGATGGAAAGGAAACAGGGGGCGCGAAGGATACCTAGAAACCCAACAAGATTGTGAAGAAGAAGAGTAAGAAGGCCGACGACGCCAGCAAGGAACACCACCTGGCTGATTGTAAAAGCGCTGTACTCCGAGGGATTGACTTCTCCCCGATCACTCACATTATTCCTTAGGATCCGTAACAACCACTGCCAGACCCCAGACCAAAGCAAGTGACCTGTACTAGCTGCCAACACCAGTAGACTACCCCACAGAATTCCTGCTCCCCACATTGCCCCACAGAGTTTCTGTTTCATTGCAAAGTGGTGCAAAACAATACCATTCCGTTCTTGCGTGCCCCGCCTTTATCCCACAGATGTTCTCACTATTATTTCGGAGATCAGCTTGGTGCATGTTCCTCGCCTGGTCATCAACTTTCCTCCCACCCCGCAAATCCACCACGATGCAGATATTATCGGCTGCATGGCCGTGCCGCGAATGCACTAGGTCAACTTTATTTATCATGTTGCGCCATTCCATGTTGCAGAGGCACCAACATTCCAATCTGCATTCCCTTTGAACGAGACAATACTGCGCCATACCCCTCATTCATATCAGAAAACTCAACTGAACAGTTTCAAACTGACTCGAATGATTCCGCAATGAGTCTAGTTCTGGTGATGTGACATTCAAGTCCGGGGCGTTCAAAGAGTACAAGCTGGCCGTATTGATGTAGTGGGTAAAAATTTCACACACTTGAGCATCTCTCCCAATGCTCGCCTCCAGCATTTACGCAACGCTTGTTCTCTCTGCATCCATCTTGGTCAGTGCGACCAGCACCGAAGCGCAGGACATGGAGCAGTTACTTGTGCACGAGGACTCTGTTGGAATGCAACATCAGCAGCAGGTGAATGAGGGGCCCATTTCTCAGGAGGGTTTGGGCAAGCTCACCAAGCGATCGGAATCAAAGAAGGATAAGGAGAAAAACGTCTCGAAAGAGAAGAAGAAAAAGGCCTCGAAAGAGAAGAAGAAAAAGGCCTCGAAAGAGAAGAAAGATGAGAAGAAAAAGGCTTTGAGCGAGAAGAAGGAGAAGAAGCACAAGGCTTCGCAGGAGAAGAAGGAGAAGAAGCACAAGCCGTCGCAGGAGAAGGAGTAAAAGGAAACGGAAAGCACCAAAAACAAGGCTGCCTCGGATTCGTCCTAGTGTGACTCGTACCTGTAGGTGGTATATTTCAATATATATCAATTGCTACATATGTTTCCGGAAGAGATTAGCTCGTAAGTTGTAAAATGGAAATACATTTTGAGTCAAATTTTGCAGCCAAAGTGAGATTCCCGTGCTTGCTTCTGAGCGACCGCAATTGGAATGGCCATAGCCCGGCCAGTATTGCTATACGAGAGGTCATTCTCGGGTATCCATGCACCAAAAGAAGCAAGTTTCAAAGATTCCATACGGTACCAAGCACTTCACATTATACCCCTTGGAATTCTTCATCTACGGCACCGAGTGCGTTTTCACAGCTTTTGCTGAATCCCTCGACTATCAGTCAAGAACAATTCTGCTGAATGCACATCGCCCGGCCTGCGGACACGATATTATTCTGAAAATCCACCTTGTTTAGACATTATCGACTGCATGACCGTGCCGCGAATGCACTGGATCAACTTTACGGATCATGTTGCTGCATTCCATGTTGCAAGGAGACCAACATTTCAATCTGCATTTCCCTAGAACGAGGCAATACCGCGCCACACCCCTCGTTCATACCAAAAAAGCCATCTGTACATTTTCAGACCGACTGGAATGATTCCGCAATGGGTCTAGTTCTACATTTCCAATCTGACTGGAATGATTCCGCAATGGGTATAGTTCTAGCGATGTGACATTCAGGTCCGGGGCGTTCAAAGAGTACTTAAGGTGGCCATATCGGTGTGATTGGCAAAATCTTTACACACTCAACCATCTTCTCCAATGCTCTTCTCCAACATTTACGCCACGCTTATTCTCTCTGCATCCATCTTGGTCAGCGCGTCCAGCACCGAGGGGCAGGACATCGAGCAATTGTTTGTGCGCGAAGACTCTGTCAGGATGCAGCATCAGCAGCAGGTGAGCAAGGGACCCATGTCACAAAAAGGCCTCAACGCGCTCACGGAGCAATCGATGAAGCTTAAGGTGCAGCAGCGCAAGGCATTGGCGAAGGAAAATGCGCAAAAGAAGGCTGCCGCGCACTCTAAGCAGCAAAAGAAGAAGAAAGCGTACGCTAAGACAGTTGGAGAAAGAACTGCCCACAAGTTTTAGTAATACGTCCCGTAAAAGTAAGTAGACTGTTACAATACACGACACTTTCACCTGAAATCGCCGTGGCTTGTTACGCAAACGACACCTATATGCACACTATTACATAAGCTGAAAAATCAAAGTCACGGAATAAAAAGCTGCCAAGTGGCCCTTGTCGGCCAAACCGCACCACAACACACAGACCGCTTTTGCAGCACTTCAGTAGAACCCGACCCCCAGCGACCCAGAACGCGCCTGCTAACCCCAATTCTACTACCCCAATTCTACTAACCCCACACTAGCAGCCCCGCACACCCTGCCCGCCATGAAGATGCTCACCAAGTTCGAGAGCAAGTCGTCCCGCGCCAAGGGCATTGCCTTCCACCCCACGCGCCCCTGGGCCCTCGTCTCGCTCGCCTCGCTGACCATCCAGCTCTGGGACTACCGCATGGGCACCTTGATCGACCGCTTCCAGGGCCACACCGGGCCCGTGCGCTGCGTCGCGTTCCACCCGACGCAGCCGCTTTTTGTCTCCGGTGGTGATGATTACGTAATACGAGTGTGGTCTCTCACGACGCGCACGTGCATTTTCCAGCTCACGGGCCACCTTGATTACATACGCACGGTCTACTTCCACCACGACTCTCCGTGGATCTTGCTGTGCTCCGACGACCAGACCATCCGCATCTGGAACTGGCAGAACCGCCTGGAGATCGCCTGTCTCACGGGGCACAACCACTATGTCATGTCCGCCATGTTCCACCCCTGCGAGGACCTTATTGTCCTGGCGTCCTTGGACCAGACCGTTCGCGTGTGGGACGTCTCCGGCTTGCGCAAAAAGTATATTACCCCTTCCTCCAAAATGCGCTCCTACGAGGAGCAACTGCTCCCGCAGCAGGACATTTTTGGCAACGTCAATGCCGTCGTCAAGTTTGTGTTGGAGGGCCACGACAAGGGCGTCAACTGGGCGGCCTTCCATCCCACGTTGCCCTACATCGCGTCCGCGGGCGACGACAGGGTCGTGAAATTGTGGCGCATGACCGAAAACAAGGCCTGGGAAATCGATACCTGTCGCGGGCACACGGGAAACGTCTTGAGCGTCGTGTTCCATCCGCGCCAGCCCGTCATCATCTCCGTGGGCGACGACAAGTCCATTCGCGTCTGGGACCTCAACAAGCGCACGCCGCTCAAGCAGTTCCGCCGCGAAAACGACCGCATCTACCTCGTGGCCTGCCACCCCACCATGAGCTTGTTTGGCAGCTGCCACGACTCGGGCGCCATGGTCTTCAAGTTGGAGCGCGAGCGGCCTGCCCACACCCTCGTGGGCCCCGGTAAAATGTATTACGTTAATAACGAGTCGGAGCTCCGTCTCTACGACTTTGAGCGCGGCGAGCTGAAGACGATCTTGACGCTTGCCCGCTTGGACAAGCCGTGGACCTTTATGCGCACCCTCTCCCACAACCCCACCGACAACTCGGTGTTGGTCACGTTTGGCGACTCTCGCCAGCTGGAATACCGCCTTGTCGCGTTGCCAAAGAGCTGTTTTGGCGCCATTGAGCCCTCGGGCGTGCACTCAGGCGGGGGCGATTTCGCCGCTTTTATATCGCGTAACCGCTTTGTCCTGTACACCAACGGCGCCGACGCCATGTACGTCAAGGACTTGCTGAACCAGGTCACAAAGTCCGTGCCCTTGGACCTGGTGCTCCACATTGTGCCGAGCACCGCGGGCCGCGTCCTCTTGATCAAAGCCAACTCGGTGGTCAACTTTGACGTGCAGCAGCGCAAGGAGTTGGCCGAGCTCGGCGTGTCCAAGGTAAAGTACGCCGTCTGGTCGCACGACGGGTCGCACGTGGCGTTGCTCGCGAAGCACAGCATCACCATCGCCACCAAGGACTTGGTGTTGGTCGCGACCTTGCACGAAACCATCCGCATCAAGAGCGCGGCGTGGGACGAGACGGGCGTCTTGCTCTACACGACCTTGAACCACATCAAGTACACCTTGTTGAACGGCGACAATGGTCTCATCAAGACGGTGAAAAACACCGTCTACTTGGTGAAGGTGGTGGCGAGCCGCGTTTTCGTCTTGACGCGCGAGGGCACCGTCGAGCAAATGACGATCGACCCGACCGAGTACCGCTTCAAGCGAGCGCTCGGCAATGGCAATTTCGGCGAGGTGTTGCGCATCATCAGGTCGTCCAACTTGGTGGGGCAGAACATTATCGCCTACTTGCAAAAGAAGGGGTTCCCCGAGATCGCCTTGCAGTTTGTGCAGGACCCCGAGACGCGGTTCGAGTTGGCGATGGAGTGCAGCAACTTGCCGGTCGCGATCGAGCAGGCCAAGGCCTTGGACGACAAGAGCGTGTGGGAGCGCTTGGCGCAGGAGGCGTTGCTCCAGGGCAACCTTGACGTGGTCGAGAACGCGTACCAGCAGCTCCACGCGTTCGACAAGTTGTCGTTTGTCTACTTTGTGCGCGGCGACCAGCAGCGGCTCGCGAAAATGACCGAGATTGCCGAGCGCCGCGGCGACGCGTCCGCGTTGGTGCAGAACACCTTGTACGACAACAACGTGGAGAAGCGGTGCTTGGTTTTCCGCGAGAACGGCATGTTGCCGTTGGCGTACACGCTTGCCAAGGCCAATGGCTTGACCGAGCTTGCCGACAGTATTTTGCAGGAGGCGGGCAAGACGGAGCTGGACGTGCAGATGCCCGACATGGGGTCGCAGTTTGCGGTCCCGCGCCCCATTGCCGAGCCCGTCAGCAACTGGCCGCTCCGCGACGCGCAGTTGCTGTACTTTGAAAACGCCATGATCAATGGCGCCGCCGAGGCTGGCCACGACCCGAGCGCGGGCCCCACCAACGGACCGAGTCTCTTGGACTTTGGGGACGACGATCCGGCCGAGCGCGACGGCGGCGGCGCCATGGCCAGTGAGCGTGACGACTACGACAACGACAACGACCTTGAAGACGAGGCCGAGGGCGGTGCGTGGGACTTGGACGAGGACCTTGAGCTTGAAGCCGAGGCCGAGGCTGCTGACGATGGCGCGTCTAGCCCCGCAGTTGCGGCGGCGGCGGCGGCCGGCGACGGCGAAGTCGGGACGTGGCTCCGCAACGCCAAGCTCCCGGCGTCGTTTATCGCGTGCGGCGCCTTTGAGCTGGCGGCGTCGCTCTTGAACAAGCAGGTGGGCGTGGTGGCGTTTGAGCCGTTGCGCGCACGGTTCATGGAGGTGTACGCCGCGAACAAGTTGTACTTGCCCGGTGTCCCCGCATTGCTGGCAATGCCCGCCCACGTGCGCGCCAACCATTTCGAGGAGAACCCGACGGTCGCCATGCCGTACGTGCCAGGGTACGGGCAGTTGGACGACAAGTTGGCGTTGGGGTTCAAGCACTTTAAGGCCAACAACTTGACGGCGGCGATCGCGGTTTTCCGCGACATTATCTACACGGTGCTCGTGTTGGTGGTGCGAACGCCAGACAATGAGCTGCGGTGCAAGGAGGTGTTGAGCTTGTGCCGCGAGTACATTCTCGGGTTGTCGATCGAGTTGGTGCGGCGCGCGTTGCCCGCGGAGGACGTGCAGCGCAACCTCGAGTTGGCGGCGTACTTTACGCGGGCGCGGCTCCAGAAACCGCACCGGTTGAACGCGTTGCAGGTGGCCATGTCGCAGTCGTTCAAGCACAAGAACTACTTGAGCGCGTCGCACTTTGCGGAGGAGCTCCTCAAGTTGGTGCAGACGGGCCCGCGGGCGGAGCAGGCGCAGAAGCTCAAGGCCAAGGCCGACTCGCTCGCGGTGGACAGTATCGAGATTGACTTTGACCCGTTCGCCGAGTTTGAGATCTGCGCCGCGTCGTACACGCCGATCTATGCGGGCACGCCGCTGGTCACAGAGAAGCTCGTGGGCGCCAGCTACAAGCCCGAGTACAAGGGCGAGGTCTGCCGCATCACCGAGGTGACGGCCATTGGCGTGACGGCGCTGGGGTTGCGCATCAGGGCCTAGGCAGGTGGGTATAATAATCACGTGATAATATTGATAAAAACTTTTTCTGTGCAGTAAGCGTGTAGAGTTGCACCTTTTGCGAGTGCTAGTACTAGAGAGATGGCGCTGCTGGAGGCCATTGCGCTCAAGGAGAAGGGCAATGATCTCTTGAAGCAAAACAAGCTCTCGGAGGCCGTGGACGCGTACACCGCGGCCATTGAGCTTGACGGCGCCAACGCCGTCTTCTACTCGAATCGCGCCCACGTCCACATCCGCATGGAGAGCTACGGCTTCGCCGTCGCAGACTGCGACAGGGCCATTGAGCTTGATCCACGCATGATGAAGGCCCACTACCGCCGCGGCGTGGCGCTCATGGCGAGCTTGCGCCACAAGGAGGCCCAGGCGTGCTTCCGCGAGGTCTTGTTGGCCCTTCCCCAGGACAAGTTGGCGTTGGAAAACTTTCGCCAGTGCTCAAACTACTTGCGCAAACAGGCCTTTGAGCGGGCCATTGCGGGCGACGCAAAAGTGTCGGTGCTTTTCGGTATAGACTATGAGAACATCCCCCTAGAGGCCAGCTGGAACGGGCCCAGTCTCGACATTACCGCGACCAAAAATGAGAAAACCGGTAAATTTTCGATCGAAATACAGGGCTTGGACCAAGAGTACCTCAGCTACATGATTAGCCACTTCAAAGAGGGGGGCCGCTTGCCCAAGAAACACGTTTTCGCCATTGTGGCCCGCGTCTACGAGTTATTCGCCAAGGAAAAGTCAATGGTGGAGGTGAGCTTACCTCACACGCAGCAGGACGCCCCGGACAACCCCGACGTGGTATTAGTACCGGGCGCCAAGAAGCTTACGGTGGTGGGCGATACGCATGGCCAGTTCTACGATGTCTTGAACTTGTTTGACAAGTTTGGGCGCGTCGCGCCAGACCACATTTACCTCTTCAACGGCGACTTTGTGGATCGCGGCTCGTGGTCGTGCGAAGTGGCCCTCTACCTCTATGTGCTCAAGATATTGTTCCCGCAGCAGGTGTACATCAACCGCGGGAACCACGAGACCAACGATATGAACAAGACGTACGGCTTCACCGACGAGTGCGAGCACAAGTACAACAAGCGGGTGTTTGAGGCGTTCGCCGAGTCGTTTGCCGCGTTGCCGCTCGCGACCTTGATCAACCAGCTGTACCTCTGCATGCACGGCGGGCTCTTTTCGGACGATAAGATTGGACTAGACGACATCAAGAAACACAACCGGCTCCCGGACTCGGGCGCGACGCAGCCCAGTCGCGACGGGATCGCGATGGAGCTATTGTGGACGGACCCGCAGACCATGAACGGCCGGTCGCCGTCGAAGCGCGGGCTCGGCTTGCAGTTTGGGCCCGATATCACGGAGCGATTCTGCCTCCTGAACAAAATACGCAAGGTGTTGCGGTCGCACGAGGTGCGGATGGGCGGGTACGAGGTGGAACACAATGGACGGCTCATTACGGTGTTTAGCGCGCCCAACTATTGCGACACGCTGGGCAACTCGGGCGCGGTTGTGCACATTTCCGAGAACCCCAACTACTGCAAGGAAAAGGACGACGGCGAAGGGTACCGCACAGTCGACGATCCCAATTGTCCGTGGCAATTGGAGATGGAAACATTCGAGGCCGTTCCGCACCCTGATATAAAGCCCATGGCATATTCCAAGGGCGGATTCGGTTTTTAGAGACGACGGTTTGTGTACTTTTAATAATCCGAATATATTCACCGTGTCATGGCTGGGAGTCCTGGTAGGTGCGTAAACTTGTTAGTTTGCACTTGTGAGGGAACCAAAGTAAGATGTACTTGTGAGGTGACATGTTTTACTGAGGTAACATGCACTTATTGAGGTAATATGTGCTTACCGAGGCTACATGTACTCACTGAAGTAAGATGTACGTGTGAGTGGACTGAAGTAACATGTACTTGTGAGAGAACTGAGATAACATGTACTTACTGAGGTAACATGTTCTTGTGAGGGAACTGAGTAACATGTACTTCCTCAAGTATCATTGACTTACTGAAGTGACATGTTCTTGTGAAGGAACCGAAGTGACATGTTCTTGTGAGGGAACAGAGTAACATTGACTTACTGAGGTAACATGGACTCACTGAGGTAACATGGACTCACTGAGGTAACAT
>JAKTSS010000012.1:0-55080 GCA_030580355.1 Debaryomycetaceae sp. yHKB357 | reverse complement strand
GTAGTCGAGGCGTATCACATTTTGCGTTGCTGTAAAGGAATCATGGTGCTGGATGACGAAAAAAGGCAACACCCAACATGACCAGGACCGACGCAGATTACAGTGCAGAGGCAGATCACAGCGCAGAGGAAGACGACCGGCCCGACGAGTGGGATCAGAGGATCTTGGAAACAGGATGCTACCGGGAAAACATGGCCCTTCAATTGTGCCACGCCGACAAGGGCGACTGGCGCCAGTGCCTCTCGGAAATGAAGGCCTTTAAAGACTGCTGGGCGGCACACCAGAACAACGAGCGCACCAGCACGGTGGATATGTCTTCTTCGTAGATGTTCCCCCAACTGTGGATATCTCTTCTTCGTAGATGTTTCTCGCTAGTGTGGAGATCACTTCGCAGATCTATCCTCCAACTGTAAATTGATCCCAAGTAGACGCAACACACATTTGCATTAACAGAAGCATTGAGTTATTCTTTTGCGATGTCAGAACCGATAACGCTCTGAGGTTACGAATCACGCCTAATATGCGATCCCACGTCAGCCTTCGTTGGGCAAGGTCTGAGAGATGGGCACCATCTTCTCGGAATAGTATTCCCAAGGCGTGACATGATCCCGAAATAATATTACAGAAATTCGATCCGCAGCTCCCTGCTAGCACAAGAACGCGTACTGCACTTCCTGCGGTGAAGTAGACCGTCGCATGTCTGGCACATCCCACGACCTACATGTCCCCTCAAGATCATCGCACAAGAAAAACACGCGCCCCACGAGCCGCAGGCACCGCCACCAGCAGAAGCACCACAACACCGCGTCGTCCAGGGTACAAAGCCTCGCGAAGTTCAGGTCAAAGTGGGAGTGCATCATTGATAAGTACTCGCTGATCGACGATGAACGCGAGTCCGACGAAATCGATTTGGCTACGGGCAGGATCATCGTGGACAACGGCCATTTGCGTACCCTCGGCAACTTTAGCGCAAAAAGAGACCCGTGGGGCCCCCTGGATCTGCTGGAAGGTGATGAGAGCGGGGAACCCCTGGATCTGCCGGAGATTGATGAGTGTGAAAATGCTTGTGATGCGCCTCTGCTTAAAAACGAGGACCTTATCGACCAGCGGAACCGTAACTCCAAAACAAACATCACGCACGACTCACATCTTCTGCTACATTTCCCCGACCCCAAGCCGTCGCTAATAACGGCTGCAAAGAGACAGCAGTACCTCGAATTCTATCCCCTCATTTCCTCTCCCGAGACTAGTCCCACCAAGAGACGCGCTATTCACCGTCCAAATACCTTTTTGGACTCGTCTCCCGTACAGAGCTTGCACTTTTCCACTCTGGATTTGCATCCTTCTCGCCTATCGCAGTCTCCCGTCACGGAATCGGCTAGTGTGCTTGACCGGTGCCTGCCCACCAAGAATCCGCCGTCCAAAACCTTCTTACAGCAATCACCCGTAAAGAATCCACCACCACCCAAGTTGTCCCCCCTAACTTCAGAAAACTCCCTTTCACTAGTCAACACACTACTACTAGAACAAGATACGCCTGTCCTGGACACTTTTTCTGCAGGTCAGACTACAAAACAGGACTATCTATGGATAGTTGACCCATTCGACCTTCTGCGACCCAAAGATACATCCATATACGCGTGTGCTTTCGCATCGTGCAAATACTGCACCGGTAATCGCGACATTTACCGCCAGCACTTGATGAACAAGCATCCTCGCGAACTCGTGGGACTCGGCTACTTGGAAAAGCGCCACTGCCAAGATCCTATTCATCCCAGCGCGACCGAAGCAGCCAAGTTGCTATCTCAGTTTCCCAAGACAGTAGTTGTACCTGCAACACGGCCCCTACACTGCGGGCGTAGCTTGAGCGGTAAGAAATGCCAACACTCCTTTCTCAGCGCTGAGAGTTTGAAAGCACACCGCGAAGCCAGCCCGCGTGAATGCTCAGCACTGATCCAGGTTCTCATGTGCCCGATTTTGGGATGTGCATTTATGACGGAAGATGGCTTTAGCGATTGGCGGGACCATGTGGAATCCCACAACTGCAGAGAGTCTGCACTGCCTGCGACGAGTGTGGTCCACTCGAAAGAGATGACGTTTTCAACCGAAGGTGACAGTGGCCCAGCACGAGAAGCAACACTAATGGAGGAATCCGATGGTCTCCTTTCCAGAGAATCATTGTTGGATGAATTATCGTGGAATGCAAGTGAAAGCCAAATACTCTCACCATCGCCGCCTTCAAGAAGGAAAATCCTTGCAGACAATAGCACGCCGTCTTTAAGAAGTACCCGTGCAGAGAATAGCACGCCGCCTACAAGAAGTGTCCCTGCAGAGAATCTGGCGCAACCCGCCGACTCTACAACTGCCATTGATGCGGATGTTGTCGAATTGTTTAGCGACTGCGAGTGGGACGTCACCGGCACGATGGATCAGCAGCCATTTGAAGACGAACGGGACTCGAATGCAGACGCGTCGAGTGATTACGACTCCAACCCGCAAACATCCACCACCTCTGTCGCTTCGTCTCAAGAGTGCACAAGAAAGACAAACGTGGATTCAGAGATCTTAGCGACTGGATCGCGATGAGTTCTCTCTACAAGATTACAGGACTCAAGACTAGTGAGGCACACGCACTCAACATGAGTTGCGAAGCACGATAATCTAATCGTACAATTAATAGCATTGCATAAACATCTATATACATGAAACAGGACAACTACTGGTTGTCAAAGACACTGCCCTTGACGTACTTGTCGAAAGCATCGTTGCGCTCTGGGAACGGACGAGGGCCCACAAGACGGATCATGTCCTCTCGCGTCAATATTTCTTTTCGATGCAACTCTTGCGCGACGCGGTCAACGTCCTCGATCTTCTCGGTCAAGAGCTTGTGGCAGGCGGCATAGGCTTCGTCAATCAATCGTTTCACTTCCGTGTCGATTAGACGCGCAGTGCTCTCTGAGTAGTTGTTGTGCACCTTGATGCCGTCGCCGTCGTCGCTGTCGTAGGTGATTTCGCCCAATTTCGAGGACATTCCCAAACGCAACACCATTTGCTGCGCCATCATGGTGATCTTTTTGAAGTCGTCCAGGGCGCCCAGGGTGACGGTATCGAAATGCAACTCCTCGCTCACACGGCCGCCCAAGGCCATGATCATGCGGTGGGAGAATTGCTGTTTCGACACCAAGTACTGGTCCTTGGGCAAGTACTGAGCGTAGCCCAAGGCGCCTTCGCCGCGCGGGACGATACTGACCTTGATGAGGGGATCGGCAAACTCCAAGAACCAGCCGCAGATGGCGTGTCCGGCCTCGTGAAACGCCACGGTTCGCTTTTCGACGGGACTCAATATGCGGGACTTGCGTTCGAGCCCGGCAATCACGCGCTCGATTGCCTGCTCAAAGTGCTTGGTCTCGACGCTGGCACAGTTGTTGCGCGCGGCGATGAGCGCGCCCTCGTTGGCGCAGTTTGCAATGTCGGCGCCCGCGAACCCCGGGGTCAACGCTCCTAAGCGGCCTGCCAAGGCCTCGAGGTTGTCGTCCCTACGCTTCTTGTCGGTGCCCGCGTCAGCCACTGTTTGGAGCTTGAGTTTCGCCAAGTGCACCTTGAAAATCTGTTTACGGCCCTCCACGTCGGGCACGTCGATACTAATGTGGCGATCGAAACGGCCCGGGCGCAACAAGGCCTTGTCTAAGACGTCCGGCCGATTAGTCCCCGCTAATACCACCACGTGGTCCTGCGCCGTAAACCCGTCCATCTCCACGAGAAGCTGGTTCAAGGTGTTTTCGCGCTCGTCATTGCCGCCGACCTTGCCGTTACCACGCTCCTTGCCAATGGCGTCGATTTCGTCGACAAAGATGATGGCCGGGGCCATTTCGCGGGCCGACTTGAAGAGGTCGCGGACGCGCAGCGCGCCGACACCGACAAACATTTCGACAAACTCGGAGCCGGACACCAGCAAAAAGGGCACGCCCGCTTCGCCCGCGGTCGCCTTGGCCAATAGGGTTTTGCCCGTTCCTGGGGGCCCCGAGAGGATCGCGCCGCGCGGGATCTTGGCGCCCAAGCGCTCGTATTTCTGGGGGTTCTGCAAAAACTTTACAAACTCGACGATTTCCTCCTTGGACTCGTCGCAGCCCGCCACGTCCTTGAACTTGACCTTGACGTCGGTCTCCTGGTTAAACAACTTTGCCCTTGACTTTCCAATCTTGAAGATGCCGCCAGGACCGCCCGCACCAGCGCCGCCCGCACCGGCGCGGCGCATGGTCATGTACCATAGTCCGCCGATCAAGAGCACGGTGGGCAATACGGGCAACAAGTAGTTGAGCCAGCTGCCGCGCTCCTGGTACGAGATGGGTAGCCGTTCGTTGGTGGGGATCCCCAACTTGTCCTGAACGCGGCGCATTTCGTCCTCAAAGTACTCTATGGAGCCGATGGTGAAGACGACAGCGGGCGCGCCCGACTTTGCATGGTACGTCTGGTCCGAGATGGCGCCCTGAACGAGTTCCGCTTCCACCGCGAACTTGTTGATGACCGTGAGCCGCTGCACGAGGCCTTTTTCAAGGTACCGAGTCTCAAAGTCCTGGAAGGAGAGCTGGTGGGGTTCGTCGGCATGCTGCAAGAGGTATATTGTGAGGAACACGACCATCCCTGAGGAAAGAAACATGAAGCGAGCGACGGTTTTCCCGTCGAGCTCGATGAACTTGACGTTGGAGTTTGGGAACTGGCGTTTCATGCGAGCCTTGAGCTCTTCGCGGAGGTTGTGTTCTTCGTCGGATTCGGTGAATTCGTTGTCTTTTGACTCGTTCTCCTTTGATTCGTTCTCCTTTGATTCGTTCTCCTTTGATTCGTTTTCCTTTGCTTCACTTTCCTGGTGCTTATTACTTGCTTCGGCGTCAGTATCTTTTCTGGTGTTAGTATCCCTTTTGGTGTCAGTATCTGAATCGGCCTGTTTCGCCGGAGAGTCTGAGGAGAGGTTGGACAGAGAGTCGCGGAGATCATGTATCCTATTACTGGTTGTGGTGTCCTTCTCGGTGGGGTCGCCCCTTGTATTGCGTGAAGGCTTCGGCTTCTTGTCGGGGGCCGAGTCGGAAAGTGAGCGATTGAAGGAGGCTTGAAAGGAGCGCAAAGGCGGTACCGCCGTGCTCCTGAAGAGCGGCACGTTCGCGCGTAGGCTGGAACAGCGCAGACTCTGGCGCCAGACGCGTAGCATTTGAGACTCCGGGTGCGTCCAAGCGGGGGGGCTCGCCTCTATATCGCCCTTTAAATCACGTCTGGTCAACAGGCAGGTGGGAAAAAAGTCCTTATATGCACACTGGAATATTATTCCTGGTATATTCCAAAGTATCACGTATATATTCTCTAGGCCCTACTGGTGCGGGAAACTACTGCGAGCTGGGGGCGCTACTCGCCGTGGCCGGTCTCGCCAAAGTGAAGGTCCCACACCTCGCCGCACGCCTTGAGGAACTTGGCGCGCTGGTGCGCGAGCCACTTTTGTTTCCCCGCGGCGCCCCTCTCGACAATGGGTTTCGACAGCAACTTGATGCGGTAGGGCACCTGGTTCATCAAGCTGATCTGCCCGAAAATGCCCTGCGCCAGACCGGGCGTTTTCGCTTTCGGTGAAAATTCCTTGTCGGGGAACCGCTCGCGCTGGGTCGAGAGGGGCTGCGCCAGGGCCGGCGCCGGTTTGCTAAAGTGGTCGCGCTACACGTCCGTCACGAGCTGGCCCGGCGACGGGACCGCCGAGTGCGGCGCGGCACAGTGGCGGGCAGACACGGCGCGGCGCGACGCGAGGTACTGGTGCTGGAGGTACGGGTGCTGCTGGCGCCAAAAGTAGTGGTACGGGTGCATGGGCGACTGGATGCCGCTGTAGAGCAGCGACGCCGGCGAGTCGTGCGGCCGCACGAGCGGCGCGATGGGCGCCAGCCACACGCGGGCCTTTTTGGTGTCGGGCGCCACGCGGCCAAGACTGAGCGGCGACGGAATGTGGTTGCGGTTGAGGCGCTTTGACGGGGGGATATCGTCGACGCCAAACGGACGGGTCCGTTTCGCCGCGGGTCTTGCCACAGGTTCGTCTTGGTGCTCGCCGGTGCCTGACGCGAAAAACTTTTGCGAGCATACCTTGCCGCTGGAGGGGGATACCTGTTGGATCTCGATGGTGGGCACCGCTTCTGGATCGATTGCGAACAAGGCGTCGTCGTCACTCAGGTCGGAGTTTTGGCCGCACGCGTCGTCGTCGTCGTCTTCTTCTTCTTCTTCTTGTTCGTGATCGTCTTCGTGATCATCTTCGTGATCGTCTTGTTGGTGGTTGTCTTGTTCGTGATCATCGTGTTGTTGGTTGTCTTGTTCGTGATCATCATGTTGGTGGTTATCTTGTTCGTGATCGTCTTGTTCGTGGTTGTCTTGTTCGTGATTGTCTTGTTTGTGATCGTCTTGTTGGTTGTTATCATGTTGATGATCATCCTTGTGATTGTCATCTTCTAGTTGATCCTCGCCGTCATCCCTCTCATCATATACTTCAGAGTCATGGTCATGGGCAGAGTCATCGTCACGGGCCGAATCATTGACCGCATTACTCTCAGCAGGGGTACCTATTACCCCTACGCGATGAGAATCTCGGTCGCTGGGGACGGGAGTATTGGTGTTTACAGTTGCGGTGTCGTCAGACCGACTCCCAGCGCGAGGAGGCAGCGGCGCTGCAGAGACGGGGTCTTTCGGGTCCGGGGCGTGCCGAGGATGGCCATCACATGACTTTCCGCGGCAGGACGATTTGGGATGTAGGGACGTGATCAATTCGCGCTGCTTCTGCCGTATCAAAAGCAGCTGCTGGATCGTGATGTGCATTGCCGGGGTGATGGAGCGGCCGGGGGAAGAGGGCAGGGCGGAGCGTGCCGGGAACGGCACGGCTTTTCTAGTGAGAAGCAGGGCGGGAGACGGTGTTGCCGCGGGGAATGCGCGGGCGGCATTGGCAATGTCGGGAGACGGCGTGGACGACGACGAGGCGGCCGCGGAGTTCGAAAGGGGTTTCGCGAGGAAAGCGTTGGTGGAGGCATTAGGCCGGGACATTTGCGGCGCAGACATGGCGGGAGAAATGTGAAACGCCCGAGGCAGAGACGCGGTCTGGGCGGGCAGAGTGTCTGGGGAAAAGGCGGGCTAGGCGGCGAGAGGAGTGTCTGGGCCGGGGGAGGAAAGACCGGGTATTTCAGGCAGTGGGAATGCAGTAGCAGCTTGGCAGGATCTGGAGTAGAGGATCGCCAAGATGGTGGTGTTTCAGAGTAGCGGCAGGGATGTGGCAGAGACGGCACAGTAGACGGCGGTCGTGTGATGACGGGAGGAGGAAGGACGAGGAATGGACGAGGGAGGAGGAGTAGACAAGGAATGGACGAGGAGTGGGCGAAGGAGGAATGGACGAATCGGAAGCGGGCTAGAGAGGCCAGCGACAGAGACTGCGGAGCGACGGCGGTTAAGGGCTCCAGCGCAAGACCAAGTTGCAACCGCTGCAGAACAATAGCAAGAATTAGTTCGCACCGGTCGAGCGAAAAAAGGTTATTCGAGGCGAGCCCAAAATACTCGTGACTGCCGTAACGTAGGAAAGGTCAGCGATGGTTCTCCAGAGACGCACTGCTGTTTCCAAAGAGGCTCTGTTTCTCTGTCTGGAGATCCCGTAGTGCCAGAGACGGCGCCGGATACAGGCCCCGGGTTATATACGCGCGACCCGTGCTTTTTCCCGATCTGAAACCGGCCTGATCACTGCGCTGCCGGGGCCATTCCCCCACTGCAAAAGAAACGCAGTCGTTATTGTTGCCGCAGAAAATACGGGCCTTATTTGCCTATATTTCCCACCGTGGGAAAAACCTGAAACACGGCTCGGGCCCGCTTGCCGGACTTCCTCCTCTGTTTGCTTCTTTCACCACGGGCAACCATGTCGTATCCTGACGTCAGCTGTGTCTCTCGCGGTCTAGGTCTCGCCGTCCGCGGCCGCGCCCTCTGCCTCCGTGCCCAGTCCCCACTTGCTGCGCCTTTTTCCTGGGCCACAGCAAGCTTGCAAGCAGCATCCTCCGCGCACCCTGAAAAGCCACGCTCCACGTATCCTCTTCCCGCAGGGCTCTGCTGTCTCTTACCACGACTATATTTAGCCTCCTGTCATTTTCCGCAGACGCACTCTGCATCACGGCTTTAGCGCCCACGCAACACCGATTGCATCCTGCATCATGGGTCGCGTAAACGTTATTTCCCTATTGCTTTTATCCGAATGGGACTGCGTCCGCGTCCGCGTCCGCGTTCGATCGGCGTCTCAGGGTTGCCGTTGCTACTCCAGGATCCCCCTTCCAAAAAAAGAACCGTCTTTCGTTGGGCACAGGTGGGGGCGCGCCTGAAAATATCGCCTGCTGGTAAAGTGCACATTTGCCGCGCGGTGGCTGGACGCACTCGTCTTGGTGGCATCTGCGCGTACGTGTCGATACTGCAGAGACAGGTTTCGCTGATCAGATGTGCTTGCTCCGTGGCCAGTGCGCTGTATAATGCAATAGCGTAGGAGAAATTTGGCGTGGCGCCGGACCTCTTGACCGTGCTCTCTTGAGCCGACCCAACAAAATCTCTTTCTGGTTTCTCCAGATAACAGAATATTCGGGACACGTTGTCGAATCAGAGCCAGGGATCCCGATCGTTCGGTCCCCACTCTTGACGCTTGCTCCGTCACCCGCTCTCGTTCCGCCACGCGACCAGAAGGGATCGCCGGCAATCGTCTTTTTGCAGCCACATGCCGCCGATCGCCCAGTGTCCCGACACAATGTGAGGGGCAGGACGCATAACGTGTATTTACGTAGCAAGCAAATATTTTTGCACCTCAAGCCGTTTTTTGTTGTGGTCGGCGTTGTGCGTGTCCTGTTTAGGGGTTGGCGCGGTTCCCGTGCTGGCGGTGTGCTGAACGTGTCGCCCGCAGTGCGCACGACTGGTGCCCCTTTTTATTCTCCCTCCGACAATAGTCACATGCATATGGGGTTTTCTGCGTGACCCACAGTGATGTTTCTGTGACCCACTAGCATGTGATGTTTCCAGTGACCTCCCTGTCATGGACGCTACTCCTGCAGTGTCACCCCACAAGACTGAAACTTCTCTGGGAAGCGTCACTGCCTCTATTTGCGACACCCGAACTTTGTGAAGCATCAACTTTGAAACGCTTTTTCTGGTGCTCCAGCTGGGGCTCACGTTGAGATCGCTACATTGGTTGGAATCATCTGCGGTGTAATCCCAGTCACTGGTGTAATTCTCATCTACAGTTGTAAGTTTGTACTCTCCTGTTGTTTCCATATACTGCTGTTGAGTGTCGTTCGTCTCTCTAAATTTCCACCCGCTCTTTCAGAATCCGCCACATTGTGTTCTCAGCATCGCTGTTCGCATCCTTTCAACACCCGCCGAGCGTTTCTCACACACTGCAGTTCAACTGCTGATCACATTACTCACAACTTGCAATTCAACTGCTGCTGATGACATTACTCATACCCTGCAATTCAACCGCTCCTGATCACATTACTCATATACCGCGCTCATCAAGATGTCTCACACCTCCCTCCCACCACATTGACGATTCCTTCTTCTGTTGCAGAATACGTTTCACACCCCCCACATTGACGATTCCTTCTTCTGTTGCAGAATACGTTTCACACCTCCCACATTGACGATTCCTTCTTTTGTTGCAGAATACGTTTCACACCTCGTTCACAACACAAGAAGAATCCCTTACCTTCTGTTACGGAATACGTTTCACGCCTCCCACATCGACGATTCCTTCTTCTGTTGCAGAATACGTTTCACATCTCCCACATTGACGATTCCTTCTTTTGTTGCAGAATACGTTTCACACCTCCCACATTGACGATCTCTTCTTTTGTTGCAGAATATGTCTCGCACCTCCCACATTGACGATTCCTTCTTCTGTTGCAGAATATGTCTCACACCTCGTTCACAACACAAGAAGAATTCCTTCTTCTGTTACGGAATTCGCACCGTAAACCAGAATTCCTCTCAATTCCAACTTCCTTGTACTGATACAGGGTAGTCTACACCACTTTAGGGACTCCTTCGCGCGCTGAACTTGATTGTCGCATTGGAACCTGGCTAGGCTAGTAACAGCCATTGCGATCCCCACCAAAGGACTTTCCACACTTGATCGCTTCGCCTGCAAATCACAATGTTATCGGCATACTCTCTAATGCAGTCTTGAACTCCCATCACTGTTTATACTCTCTTAACCGTTATTTCGGAATTTCTCCACCCTGCAATTGATTGCTTGAAACACCGTTTAGAATTGATGATTCCCTGTTTCACAATCTTTCTACCACACTAGTTGGATTCTCTTCAACGTTTATTTCAAAATGCGTTCGCCTCGCGACTGGGATTATACTGAATGCTTGTTTCAGAATCCACTTCAACTACAATTTTTTGACCGTTGGCAAAGAAGATGGCACCAATGTTTTTACCCAGTTCACAATTGCAGCTTCCAAACCTCCTCTCTTTCTAACAGTTGTTTCAGAATTCGTTTGTATCACAATCGGGACTCTGCCGGCACATTTTTTGATTCTCTGTGTAAAACACCCAACACGTTTTGGATCGTCCTTAATCCTGTGTCACTGAATTTGTACCCTGCAATCGATTCCTTGAAACAGTGTTTGAATGTGTTGATCCCAAAAGGGTCTTTTTCGAATGCACCGGAAGTGAGAGACAAGTGCTGTTTGAGAGTCTCGCCCAACAATTATTTGACCGTTCCTGCCAGTGCTTCCTCAATTGCTGTTACATCCAACACATTTTGGATTCCTTTCGACCGCTGTTGCATACACCAAACATGGTTCCCCCAATTGCTGTTACCTTCGCCACATGTGGAACTCCTTTTTCACAGAATCCTTGCGCATAACTTTATTCTCAAACAATAGCGATGTCCTTGCCAGAATCGTCATGTAGTCACGAGATTCTCTTTGATGCACCCACAGTTTCAAAGATCCCGGTCTCACTGTTCTTATTTCTACAAGGAAAATCCCGGTCCAATAATAAACAATAGCAAGTTACTCTATATAAGCGGGAGCAAAGTGCGCTCTAGGAGATGCTTTCAGCAGTAGGCGGCCACAAGCTCAACTTGGGGCCGCCCTTTCTTCTTTCTTGTATGTCCAACACAGCTTACGCGCAAGCCTAATCGGCAAACGATTCCCATCCTCTCAACTTTGGGAAGTTCACAATGTTGTGGAACTTTGTGGTGCACGAGTATCCCTTCCACGTGAAATCCTTGCTGGGGTCACACACACACTTTTTCGCCACACGCACGTCCTTGTCGACGGGACAGTTGTGGAACGGCGCGTGGAAGTAGCCAATGTCGTTGAAGAAATGGACCTTTTCCATGGGGAGGAACAAGGACACGGCGATCGAGTGGATCGGGGCATCGCCCCAGCGCTCGTAAAAGAAGCCGCCCGCCTTGTCCAAGAACTCAAAGTACTTTATGTACGCCTCCAGGCGCCAAAAGTTGAGGTTTCCAATCTCAAAGTTGGACCAAAAGTGGCAGCCGTTGTAGGTCTCGCCGCCGTCGCTCGAGATCCAGCTCATCAAGTTGTTGTTGGCAATGTACTGCGGGTTCTCGGCGATAAACTTTTTGGTGGTCTGCCAAAGGGTGGGGATCGTCTCCTTGTACTCGGGCAACGTGATCATGAAGGAGTAGTCCTTGTTGTTGTCCTTCATCCACTTGAAGATGTCGTAGTCAATGTCGCAGTAAAGCTCAATGTGAGGCTCTACGCGCCAGTAGTAGTCGTACTCCATCATCAAGGGATGGCGGAAAAAGAATCCCAGCTCATAGCGGCACATGTGACGGTACGACACGGAATCACCATAGATAATTTTTTTCTCGCGCATTTCATCACGGACCTTGGCAGCCTTGCCCTTGTCGATCCACTCGGGGAAGTCCCACTGGTTCTTGTCGATCAAGCCGTACTTGGAGGTACCGGTGACCAAGGCGGACGTTTGTTCCTTGAACTCGTCGGAGAAGGGCTGGTCGTTCAAGAAGACCCAGTCGTAGTGGTACTTTGAGTTGAATCTGTCCTGCACCTGGCGAATAGATCCCATGATGGCGCGCATGTCAGAGTTACGGGCCAAGGTGACAAAAGTGGCCTTGATACGCTCGCCGGGCGCCGGGGCCTGGATGACCTTGACGCGCTCCTTGGTGGGGGCGACGCGCTCGGGGATGTGGGGGCCCAGACCGGGGGCGATAGCTTGCTTGGAGAGCGAATCGGCGGCGGAGGAGGCGTGGCCGGTGTTGACGGAGGCATAGGAATTGCCGCGGGAGAGAATGAAGCCGCACCCAATCAAGACCAAGGCGAAGACGCCGAAGCGCACAAGCCTGGCATTGGATCTAGTTGACGCCATGGGGACAGGCTTGGTGTATGGAGGAAAGAGGAAGTTTGCTGCTGCGGAGCCTGGGAAAAAAATTTAGGGTTTTATTTCAAACGCCGAATCACCGCCAAATAAATACCGACACGTCGCCAAAAAAAACAAAAATTAAATTCGAGCTTGGAATTAAATTTGGACGCGGCGGGATTCCTTATTTTCAAAAGAAACGAAGGAACCTATTGTGCGTGGAACGCACTCTACTGCGTGAGCCTTCCCCAGCGCATGGGAACACCCTGGACTGTGCGTGCTGCAGAACCACCACCGCTGTTTCACGGACATCTGACGGCGATCCCTCCAATCGCCGAGATCTCATTTGCCGATCGCGATCTCACGCGTCCATTTTTCTTGCCCAGTGCAACCAAATCTCTCAACGCACGTGAGCGGCTTTTACTGACACGTCTCGTTTCGTAATTGTGCATTACATACCGTTATTTTTTGCTCCGCTAGCCTATGAGGACACGAGCGCGTACTGCTGCAAAGGTGGCGTAATGTCAATTATTATCAATGCCTCCGGAAACGCGTTGATTGCCAGTGTGGATACGCGTCGTTTACTGGACTAGTACGCGTCAATTGACCGGATCCGATACCGATCTTATCGCCGTAATCTTCCCCTCGTCTATCACTGCCACACGTATCCATTTCGTGGTGAGTATCTGATCAATGCCCCCGCCGTTCAAACGTGGCTTTTCCCTACCTCGCTTAAAAGTGTCTTCACTTGTGTCTTGTGTGAATAATAGACATGCAATTGCGTCCCTTCCAAGAACACCTTCCTATTTAGTCCCCTTGATGCCCTTACGACCACGAACACCGATATACATGCTTCTTAACCGCGGTTGTCGTTGATTCCACCCCAGCAAAGAGGGTCTTGCCTTCATATATGGGGCTGTTTGTTCCGTGGAATCCGCATCAAAACGGCACGCGCTAGCCACATGCCTGAACCTGACATGCCAATACGAGCCTGATCACACGTGTACCGGTTTGTTTCGCACAGTCGAATTCCGCGATGAATGGCACAAGGTCACGAGTCACTTGCACCTCAACCGTGTTGCCCACACAATTATTCAAAAGGGAGCTCACCGTCCATGCCCAAGTCTGTTCACATTAGCGTCTTTGAGATTTACAAAATGGCCGCGGATCTCATACCGTGCACTGTAACTGTATCTGCAATCGTTTAGCCGATGCTATACATTGGCGCAAGACGTTGTGTGTGTCTGCCTGCCAAGATCAACATCAGTCCGCCACAGAATAGCAATGCATTGAAGACTTCACAGAGCATAAATGTCCTTTGATGCTCCGAGATATAGAGAAAGTTGTGCTTCATCCTGTACATCGAAAGGAAAAATATATAGCGCACCTCAAAATACAGTCTATTGCGAGGTTGATGTGCCGCTCCGTCATGATTGCTTGATTGTTTCGTTCGTCCCAAGAGTTGAGCCACGCAAGCTGCTGGATAAGCTTTTGAATATTGGAGAGTGATTGCTACTTCTCAAGTGTCTATGCAGATGAGTTCCAACTTCCTGGTCATTGAATGAGCAGTGGGCTCTCACCATCTCAAGGATGGCCCGGCATTATCCATGTGACATCTCCTGTCACCCATCGAGGGCCACTCTCTAATTGACGATATGAAAGTACTAGCGTCAATTCGAAAATGACAAGTTGGCTGTGCGATATTGATACGTGGTTGAAGCAAACTAGTATTACCAACAAAGACATGTACGAATCAGTGATGGTAGATCTGTGGGTTTTCAACAAGGGCTTCGGTCTATTGATCGCACAAAAGTCGAGTAATCGTCATCTCTCAACATGTCTGTTTCTCGCTTCAAAAGTTGAGCTCTACGCACCATGATGAGATGCTCGGCATTCCATGTTTAGACTTCTGAACCTTTCTAATGTACAAGTATCAGTCGCCGAGTTCTGTGCGTGCACCCGCAACTTCATTCCTTCAAAGGTCTTTTACAGCGGAAATGACAAAGCATTCGAGATTGTGACAACTGCGTGCAGAAAGTAGCTCAGTGGGACCCGCGTGGTGAAAGATGCGATTTAGAATATGCGTGGCGAACCCTGGGTCGTGAAACTTGCGAGATGAATCTCGCGACGAGTACCAGCTTAGTGAGACCTCCCTAATGGAGCCTCCAGTGTGACTTCGCGTGGAAAAACCGGGTGCGACCTGCGTCGTGAAATATGCAATCTAGAATCTGCGTGGTGAACCCTGCTTTTTGAACCCTGCTTGTTGAACCCAGAAAGGTGGAACCTTAGTGGTGAATTATAATGAGACTTGCCACGTGTACTTGCTTAGTGAGACCTGCCTGACAAATCTAGTTTAGGAAATCCTACGCGGTGGGACATGCGAAGCGAGATTAGCGTCGTGAAATCGCCAAGTGGAAACTCCCTTACGCATCTAGCTTAGTGTGAACTTTGTGGTGGAACATGCGAAGCGAGACTAGCATCGTGAAACCGCCAAGTGGGCTTCTGGAACCATCTTGGTGTAAACTTTGTGGTGAAACGTGCTAGTTGATACCAGCGGTGGGAGCCAGCTTGGTAGAACATACTTGGCGAGACCTGTTTGATGGATCCAACTCGGTAAAACCTTCTCGATGAAACACGCGAGGTCAGACCTGCGTCGTGTGCTCCACTGGGGGAACTTTTCAGGCGAGGTAAGATCTGCGTGTTAAGGTTCTCGACTGCAACCATCGTTCTGAGACGTGGGTGGTGCGATCTGTGTGGCGAAACCTGCTGGGTGAAATCTACGAGCCGACATCCTTCCCCCAGTGGAGCAGACCATGGCAATTACAAGTTTGATTGAATATTTCACATCTAACGGAGTAGACTTAACTCACCAGTAAACGCCAGCCAGCACCAGGCAGGATGCACTTCGAGTTGGAAAAAGCCGATGGAAAGCATGTCTAGTCAGGGTGTATCGGTTTGAATCATAACAGAGCCTCATATCCCCCAGTCAATGTGTATGGAGTCAAGGCTTGCTCTCTAATCCGTGTTTGCTTGTGATCAAAATCTTTTGGATTGCAAATCTTAATAACGGGCTTGATTTGCGTATTAATCGACATCCTTGGGCATCTGCAGAGCTTATCAATTTATGATGGCCTTTAATTCTTTGAATTTTCGTGCTGCCTTCGGGTGGCACATTCGTCAAATTTAACAATACAGAGAAGATTAGCATTGTCCTTGCATAAAGATGACACGCTTCACAAAGAGATTTACCATTTTTTTTCGGATTGCTGTTACTTGCAGCTCCTACACTCACCAATAGATGATAAAGGGTATTACGCATTGTGAGAAGAGACATCGCCCGCCCAAACCTCATATCCTTACGCGAGTTCAATTCCCGACATGAGCAAAGTCAGTTCACGCCTTCATACTCATACTTTAATACCTAGTGCTCACTGTAAATCTCGTTACTCGTTACAATCGTATTGGGACGCGCCCAAGACAAAACTCTATACAACCGGTGATGCAAGTAACACTCCAGTCACCTAAATCACATCTGCAATAACGTCTGCGGCTTCCTGGTAAACGCGAAGGAGCTCCTCGCACTTTGCGCGTTCTGCCACAATCTCCGGCTCTTCCAGCAACAAATCGGTAAACTGATCAGAGTGGTACAATTTCATCACCAACCGGTTCTGGATCTGGGTTTTGATATGGTTCACCAAGAGACACATTATCGATTTGGGCACTTGGTCCATGATGGTCTCGCGCACGATTCCAAAGTAGGATACGATCAAGCGGCGGATAAGTTCGCACTCCATTTGCTCGCGTTCAGACAAGTCGTTGAATGCCTCGTCGCTTTCCGAGAAGCTTTCGTCTTCGGCGCCTGGCCCCAGAGAAAGCCCATTTTCCTTTTTGGAATGCGTGAATTGCAAGTGGGCGTCCTGCGGATGCACGGGGAACTTGAACGGGGTCGGGTGAAGCTGTGCCTGCGTCTGCATGTGCTGCTGGTGGGCGAGCGGATCCTTACCGAAAAAGTAGTTGAGGTACAGGTCCGGGTTGTGGTACGGATATTGCAGCAGCAAGTCTGAGCGCCACAGGGTCAGCAATGCGCGGCGAAGATGCGGCTGAGGGGGCACTGCCGGCGGCTCTGCCTCGATGTAGCCGTTTGCCCTTGCGGGGACCACCAACTCGGTAGTGTCGGAGCCGACAGCGTCGCTATCGTTATCGCCAATTACGATGCCGTGCCCATTCACTTCGTCATTGGCCTCCTCCTCCACATCTGCCTCAACCACTGCGCGTAACTTTTCTGATGCCAAGCGTTGGTGACGCTGCTGCTCTGCGTCACGCAGGCGGTTACGTTCGTGGACCACGTCGCTCATTGCCTTGGCGGCACCCACAAAGTTGGGATGGTTAGTGTTAATGTAGGCGGTATTGATGTCGATGAGCAGGTTTACGTAGGCGACTGTAGGATCGAGCCTTTCGCGCAACAAGTGGGTGCACACCTCGACGATTTGGGCCTGGAGGCGCGGGTAGCGGCGCATCTCCGGGGCCAACGGGGACGGACTGGTGCAGACCGAGTGGACGATACGCACAAGCTCCTGGTGCACGAGCTCGACGCATTTCTGGGAGGGACGCATGAGCATCTTGATCTGGGGTTTTACAAGGAGATCGAATGCGAGCTCCGGGACAAAGAGTGACGGGCGCGGGCCTGTGGAGTTGCGGATAGCGGTGCGGATATCGCGGACCAGCAAGTTGTGCGTCGGATTAATGTTGAGCAACTTGGAGCGCAACACGTCGTTAAAGAGGTGGTAAATGCGGGCACCCGCGCATAAGTCGCGGGACGGCCAGTCTGCCGAGGCGGTGCCGTCTATAGAGCTAACAAAGGCGGCAGCAAAGCGCGTCATGATGGAGAGAATGAGGGCAGCCTTGTCTAATGTGCCCGTTGCTGTCAGCTCGCCATACTGGGCCAACTCCTTTTCCTGCTGGCTAATAAGGGCAGTGAGACGAGCTTTGATGTCGGGCAAACGGTCGCGAATATGGGTCATAAGGATGCGACTGAGGGTGTATGCGAGGTGTGAAGTGCCGCAGCGGCTGGCAATAGTGCGGTAGGCGGGATGCAGGGCAAAGAACTGGCGTTCAGCCTCCAACGAGTCTGGAAGCGACTTTTCCGAGGTAATATCGTACTGCAGGCGGTTGACGATACCGACAAAGCCGAGCTTGAGGGGGTATACGGAGCCGGACAAGATATCGAGGGCATTGGTGCCGTGGTCCATGAGGTCCAACTTTGTGAGGATGCCGACGGTGCGTTTACCCGCGGGATCAACGTGGCGAGCAAGCTTGAGCGACTCCGAGTTGACAATGTCAACATTAGCGGGGGAGACGGCGAGGATGATGCAGTTTGGGCGGGAAACGAACTCCGTGATGAGAGCATGGGTCTGACGTTCAATGTCCTTTGGCTGATCGCCGATAGGGATCTTGGTGAGGCCCGGCAAGTCGACCAAGGTAAGGTCCAAGACATTGGGGGAATGGATCTTCAAATTGATGGGGATGCGGGAGATGCCCTTGTTTGCGCCGGCAATGCGATCAGTCTCTGCCGCGATTTCGTCGCGCACCTCGCTAAACAGGGTAAACTGTTTACCAGGCAAGTGCAAGAACTCTGCGACTTCGGGACCATCAGAGGTGTGGATCAATTGGAGGATCAAGGGTCTACGAGTGACGATGCCAGTGCCGCGGGGAAGAAAGTCGCGGCCAACAATGTTTTCCAAGACGGAGGACTTGCCGCAGGACTGAGAGCCGACGACGGCGAGAATGGGCAAGTCCAAGTCGGCAACGTTCGTGGCGGTAGCGATATCGTGAAGTTTATTTACAACGGGGATGAGGTCTTGGAGCGACATGGCGGGCTGGGGGTTTTAGGAAGCAGAAGGGTGACAAGACGAGAAGCGAGACGATAGGGTCCGTGGTAAGAGAGCGAGACGAGAACTTCCGGAAGAAAGCTGACAGACTGACAGACAGAGTCAAGGGAGAAGGACGCAGACAGGTAGAGTCAAGGGCAAGAGACGTCAAGAAGAAGAGATCTCAAGAAGAACAAGTCTTGTTTTCGACGGAGATCTGGTTCTTTGCTCGAAGTAAACGCGTTCTGTGATGATAAACTTTACCCTGCGGAAAAAAAGGGCCTCGGGCTTGAAGTCGAGACCGGTAGGATTAGGGTGCTAATATTGCAATAAAGTGGGCTGGAATGGAGATTCAAACACATGTAAAAAATTGTAAAAGGGTGATTTTTCTTACCTCTTTGAAGAAAGTTTTTGACGGCCTTCTCAACATAATGACGTAATTGTGTTGATTTGCATCTTAACCTCGTTCCCCACCCTTGATACTCAAGGACTTTGCAAGAAGAGCCCTTTTAGCTTCAATACAGAACTTGGTCGCGTCGATTTCCCTCTTCGATCATTACTATTTGCTTATAGGTGAGCGCTTTCGAGATTTTAGTCAAATCTAGTGGTGTCGGCAATTTCACGTTTTCACAGCCGCGTGTACGCCTCCCCAAAATGCTCACGAATACTGCCACTCCACAGTTTCTGCCTTGGTTCGTCAACGATCACTGCTCACTCCTAGAGTAATTGACGCCCTTTTCGGCACTTTACCGGTTTTGTAAACATCAGGATCGGTGTCCTGTGTCTTCCGTTACATCAAAGGTACGATCACCAAAATTGATCACCAACTCATCAGGAATTGCACAGTGCGCCTAAACCCCACGACAATTTGACCACGATATCCCTCTCGTCAATGTAGCCTCAGAACCATACTTTTCTTGATCAAGATAATCGCAGCTTGCGTGGCCCTTGTAAATCACAGTAGATGTATTGCCTGGCATAGTTTCTACCTATTCTCGGTGACTCATCTTCCCGTGCAATTTGCGCGTCATCATCTCCGCACGGTCAACACGACAATAATTTTCTTCAACCAAATCCGGGCTTAAGGTCCCGTATTTCTCGATGGCCCTCGCGGCTGAAGTTGGCAGTGCAACTCTTCTCAGGTAGAGCGACGGGAGCGACTCTATTCTTCAGCACGCGTTTTCTCTCCTTTGACCCAGGCGAAAAGGTTTCCACGGGGATCCGGGCCCATCGGGACTCGGCACTATACCTATCGTCGATCCTTCCTGTCAAGGTTTTTTGCGGGTGCCTTTCGGGATAATAGCCGCGCGTGCGATGCAAGTTTTCAGTAGGTTATTTAAGGTACGCCTATTGTTCTCGCAGGACCTTTTGAAATTTACTCGGGACAAGACGGCAAAGCACTTGTTTCAACACGCCTATTCCTTTTGTGTCTTGTTCCAAGGCCTACTCCCTGCTTCTTTCTTTGGCGATTGTCTCCTCGAAAACTCCGCCGCTACGCTGTTCGCTACATCTCGCCTTCATCGCATCACCCTCATCACCTGAACATGACTACATCTTCCAAGTTTGCACCCAGCGTAATTAAAATGTTCAGGATAAATGCTCACCCCGCAAGAACAATTGCATTGATGAGGGTATGGAAAGCCTAGAACACACAGGAAAATGCCCAAACTGGTCAAGAAAAGTTGCTCGCAGGAATTTGCTCACCCGACTTTTACTACGCTGACCATCAAATGATGCACGGCGTGGCTTTCTCACAAGAGTCGGGATCCGTGTTGTATTGTTGCAAGACTTGCAGAACAATGCTCAAAGCGTATCTTCCCGCCTGTGAACCAGCAAAGATGCTCGCGGGAATTTGCTCACACGACTTTTTGCTATGCTCACAATTGACTGATGCACGGCGTGGCTTTCACACAAGAGTCGGGATCCGTGTTGCATTGTTGTAAGACTTGCAGAACAATGCTCGAAGCATATCTCCCCGCCTGCAAAGCAGCACTATGTGATTACATGGCTTGTGCGATGATACTTGTAAAAATCTGCATGGCAAAGGAATCCCCGTATAAAACCGGAGCATTAGCACGCAAGCTTTGGTTCCTCATCCATCATCATGCTTCAGATCATCAAAGTGGTTGCACTCTTGATTACACTCTTTGCCGGCAGCGTTTTTAGCCGCAATGGTTGCCGCCAGTGCGACGGGTCGCAGCGCATTACATTCACCGACAGAGTCGATGAAGACAAGGCCACCGCTTTTTTTAAGGAGAGTCTCGGACGATGTGCGACCGGTGGCGAATACTCCATAGATAAGACCCAGGGAAGTGACTGCTTCACTCCCTGCGCTAAGGAAGTCGCCGATCCAGTGCCGCGCTGCGTCAGTGGCGGCGTGATGGTTTGCAAAGACTGGGAGTTTTCGCTCACGGTCTGGCGCTACTGCGGCAACGGCGGCAAGGTCATGTTGATGAAGGGCGCCCACTGTAAGGGTGGCACCAACGCCGTATGCGACACGCTCAACTTGAAGTGCCACAAGAGCGTCGATTGCCATTGGAAGTGCGACTGCAATGAGTGCGGATGCTAATTGTAAGACAGCAAACAAGTGGCTCTGGATTTGTCTATTCACAAGTATCGATCAGTATTGCTGACAGTCCTGTAATCATGACTATTGTAAGCTTTGCTACACTTCTCCTCCTACCTCAAAACCTGTTCAGCTCAAAAGAAGGGCTGTCGGGGAAATATATCCGATCAAGGGGTATTATAGGGCACATGTGGTAATTTCAAACGGTCCGGTGAAACATTTGCCCTCACGTTCGTAAGGGGGTATCTGTAAGCAGTGGTTATTGCGCCACCTCCTTCGTCAAGACCGGCAGGTATGGAAGGCGACTCCCTGTAGCGACAATCCACACTACCGGCAATTACGGAAATTTCGAAAGCGCAAGGAGCGTGTTCCTGCAGCAACGGCGCAATCGTAAGGACTGGCTTGTGCGATCGTGCGTTTTTCTCCTGGCAACACGGATGTTGGACCGTGAGGGCTCTATTGATTCACGCGCTATTGATGACTGTGGTGGATCACTTTTGTAGATGCCCTACCATAAATTCCAGTACAGCGCCACATTTCATAAAGCCATCATAAATTTTGTCACCCATGGGTGGATGAAAGTGTCGTAGCGGGACGTTCCTGCCGTCCTGAAATCTGCAAATTATTCAGGTGGTTATTTTCGAAAAGATAAGGGCTAAAAGCGCATTGACTTGCCCGTGTCAACGGCGTCTAATGTTTGACCTCGGGTTCAGCTTCGCTAAAAATCGTGGCGTACAACAATAATCCTTGTATAAAGACAATACACTTCCCGGGACGCCGTGCATACCATCCAGTTCTTGGCGGGAAAACCAAGATGGCTATGTTGTTGTTGTATACTGTACTTGTTGCTCTCTATTGTTCTGAACAAGTCCTCGGCCGTAATGGATGTCGGCAATGCGATGGATACCACCGATTCACGTTTCGTAGCCGCGTCTCTCAGCTTGAAGCCACTACTTTTTTCAAGTGTAGTCTTGGGAACTGTGCCACGGGATTTGACTACCAGATTTTAAACATTGAGCGGAATGACTGCCAGACCACTTGCCAAGGGTACATCCAGTTGCCCACAACTAATTGCAAAGACCCTGGGCCTCTCGTGTGTCAGAATTGGCTGTTCAAACTCAAGGTGTGGCGCTACTGCGGGAACGGACCCGAGGTGTCTGTGCAAAAGGGTGCATACTGCAAAGGCGGGCTATGTTCACGGATCGACGCCCTCAGCTTGTTTTGCACGAGGAGCGTTGGCTGCAAAGGAAATTGCGATTGCGTGCAATGTGGCTGTTGGAAATGAAACTTCTTAATGTTTTCATCGTCGCTCACTGCGGACACGGTCCCTTGTATTGCTCGTCGTTCAACTGATAAGAGACACGTGGTCCGGTCATGCCTCGGTTCTAGGTGCAATACAAGAGGTTGATTGCACAAACTCAGACGGGTAAAAATGTTTTTCGATCACAAAATATTCAAGATTTGACTCAGGGGACGCGGATTGTTATCTCGACGAGACAGATAACAACAAGACAGATAGCGCGCCATATCTGCAAAGCCTCCTTTCGATAAGCAGGTTACGACGAGCAAGTGTGCGGCTTGGTGGGCCAACCATCTTATGCTTTGCTTCAACAACAGACCAGCTGCGGAGGTAGATGGCCTAAAAGGCGGATGAAAAAGCTCCGTGGGTTGACGGGGAAGCTGAGACCCCGTGGGCTGAGGGGAAGACCGAATCAGGCCGCGAATCACAAAAATGAACGTGCTCAAACCAATAAGAGGGTCACCCGTCAGAGGATATTTTTCAAGGATCCTCTTTACGAGAATCAAAAGCATTTGCCCTTTACGGCGAATCATGCCAAAGAACTAAGTTGGTGGAACGCCAATTAGTGACTGCTCTGACGCCCTGTAAGGCACTGCGCCGCTATTATGAGCGATTCCCGTAACTTTACTCTATAAAGGACGCGGCCGTTTTGCCCTTGCAGGAAACGTCTCGCTGAATTTAGACGATTTTGCACTCGCTAATCACCAACGGTGTAATTTTCAACCCACTCTTTTGTGACAGAAATAATACGTCTCAAAATTGGATCCTCAAAGGATGTTTTACAGAATTTCTCTTATAAAAATGGTCCCCCGGGCCTCACCTGTTGCATTGTTTGGCTCGTTGACAATTATCGCACCTTGTTTTGTCTAAGATGATCGACATTAGCAAATTTACTTCATACATCCTCTTTGTTCTTCTTCTTTCAACCCGCGCCGTGAGCAGGAACAGCTGCCGCGTGTGCGATGGACTTCAGCTGATTACATTCTACGACTACGTCACTTTGGAAGATGCCAGGACATACTACCAAAGCAGTATGGGGGATTGCGCCACTGGCAATGAGTATGAGACATACGAGTTTAACGGCACGAATTGCATAACTCCTACTCCAAACAACAGAAAGTGCAAATACTACGACATCAGAGTCAAGGTTTGGCGATACTGCGGCAATGGTGGTCTGGTTAACAAAGAGAAGGGTCCCCTCTGCAGGGGTAAGATATGTGCACAGAGAGATAATGTGGTGTTGACTTGCGACAAGAGTGTCAGCTGCCACGGCTTTTGCTACTGGCCTCAATGTGCTTAACAAGTGAAATCTGCACGGTTTGCGATGTTAATCTTTACTTGATGTGGCTTGAACAATAGGAAAATCACTCTTCAATAGAATTTTCAATAACAATTTTGATGACAATAAAAAGTATTTGCTGCTTATTTTCCGCACGATTCACGCATGGGAGCAGGGGCACTCGGAATTGTATCAAGATCAAAATGAACGTGCCAAATGGGCTGACTATGCCAAGGGCAGCTACCCGCACAAGACGTCTGCCTTTTGGTAGCTGTTGTTGGTTTTTCCTGCCTGCAAACGTCTCGATGAACTCTGACGATTTCGCCCTCGCTAATCATCAACGGTATGATTTTTAAATCAAATTTATGCGTCGATAATAATACGTTTCAATATTTTAAACGCCGAGGATCGCCGTGCATGGTTTCTCTTATAAAGATGATTTCCCGGCCCGATGCCCGGTGGAACACTGAATCGTCAAAATTCGGTTTGTCCTGTTTCAACCAAAATGATTGACATTGGCAAGCTCACCTCCTATATCCTTCTCCTTCTTCTTACAGACCGTGTTGTGAGTCGTGATAGTTGCCGCCAGTGCGATGGGCTTCAGCTGATCACCTTCTACGACTACGTCACCCCGCAACAAGCCATAGCGTACTACAGAAGTAGCATGGCGGAGTGCGCTACGGGAAATGACTATGATACTCTCGAATTTCGTGGCAGCGACTGCCAAACACCAACTCCAGGTAACACGATTTGCAAGTATTTTGATATTAAAGTGAAGGTATGGCGTTACTGCGGGAATGGAGGCCTGGTCAATAAGGAGAAGGGTCCTCTCTGCAGGGGTAAGCTATGTGCACAAAGAGACAATGTGATGTTGAAGTGCTACAAGAGCGTCGGCTGCAAGGGATTCTGCTACTGGCCCCAATGTGCATAACAAGTAAAATCTGCAAGAATCTCGTGTGTAAAATAACATGGAATCATGCAGCACCTCTCGGGGTCTCGCATCAATACTGTAAGACTAATATATTTCGAACTTTTTCAAGCAACGTGCCCTCAAGATAAAAGACATCGCATTGAATTCACTGCTTGAGCTCTTAGCCATGAAGAAAATTCATAACTACCAGGGTATTAAGTAAAAACCTTGGTGTGATTAGGTCCATGATTCTGTCTAACCGTGACGATGAATGCTAGGCCCCAGATTGCTTTTCCAATTCAGAGGCCTTGTTCTCCTACACCTCCCGGCCAAATTTGAGGTGACTGGATCTTAAACTTCGAGATGACGATCGCGCGCTACCCACTGGTGTTCTCAGAATGCAGCAAGGTACCTTCCTGATCCTGATATTCACCACCAGGTAAGGGTATGGTTCCCTCGTCGTTGAACGTCTTCGCAGTGAACTGTTCGCCGTTATGAGCGTCGCAAAGTCTGGGTGTCAGTTTATCTTGAGGATCAATGTTTCCGGATGCACGAGTGGATTTCTGTTATCGATGATACAAAGGTGCACCACGAAAGTATCAGACCCACCTCGTTGAAAACAGATATTTGTGTGCTTTGCGTGTAAAACAGGATCGAGCTGTTCCAAAAGATCAGGACCGTGGCGCAGAATCCTATCGTGATGTCTTGTGGATTGCCACGCACTTGATGTTGCATGACTTGGGGCGTGAGTAACACTTTCGATTCGACGAGGCAACCATGTACAATCCGCACCTTACCTTTTGATTCAAAGCTATCCCCCCAAGTCGATTATTTTGCTCCTTGCGAGAATTTCCTTGGCTTGTTGTGTACCATGAAACGCTAACAAGACATCCAGCGCTCAAAGATTGGAATCACAGACAAGAGTATCATGTCTTTTGCTTCTTATAAATACGCGTCTGCCCCGTGAGAAGTGAAGGATGTCAGTACAATCGAGCGAAGAACGTCAACATGACTTTCCTCGATTTATTATCCCTTTCCGTCAGTCGGAACAATATACAATGCACTGTGTCTAAAGTCATCACTATTACCAAGTACGTTCCTCAAGTTTTAGAGTACTACAAATGGAGCCTTGAAAATCGTGCTACGTGAACGGAGTACAATGTCTTGGAATTTCATTGTGAGACGATCCTCGAAACCCCACGGAGTCCCGCTCTTGTCCTAGAGAATCCGTGTCCAAGAATAGGGTATTTCAACGCCAAATTTAGTGCTACTGTGGCATCGGCGGTGCTTTGAATTTGAACAAATCAACACCACCGCAACTCCCCACGTCGAAACCACCCGCGAAACGTCAGTTTCCATGTTAAATGGTTTATGCGCTTATGAAGACCAGTTTCTTTTGGATTGCATCAAGAGCGTTGACTGTCATGAAAAGTGCGATTGTGCAGAGTGCGGATGCGGATGCGGATGCGGGAATTCACCATTGAGAAGAGATCATTTAGCTTTAACGCAGACCACAAAAGTACTCTGGCATTAGGCCGGTTTATTCTATGCGCTCCACTGTCATACTCACGCATGCGGCTCAAGTTTAGTGAGCAGGATTCGCCGAGGCCCCGCGACGCCTCAAATGAACCTGCTAGTAAAAGCTGTCCTTTCTCTTCAGACTACATGGCCAAGTCTTCACATCGCCTCCAGATTATACACGATTGATTGAACATATTCTAGATGGCACAGACGGGTCCTTGAGGACTTTTCATGTCGGAGGGCTAGATTCTCCTGCTGAGAGAGCCTGGCTCGAGCCTCAAACGCTTGAAATGTCACTAAAATTTGGGTTGTCTCGAATTAAACACGCTAAAAAACTTTTTTGCTCGCAAACTTTAGTGCCGGGTCTCTAAATGTAGAGTCACTTGCCACTAAATTGACCCCATACCTCAATCTATTTTTTTCTAAATTACCCACGATCTTCCATCACGTGTCCATTTGGTCCAAAAGATCCACCGTCACGCAGCATTAGTTCCTCAACTCGCCGACAATGAGACTCTTCACTCCATTGGCGGTTCTTCAGGCTGCTGTTGTCTCTGTTCTCGCGGCTGAGACGTCGCCCGTTCGGCCTTGGCTAGTGGTCTCTTATAAACGAGAGATCGACCTCAGCAGAGCCTTTCCCGTAGAGGTATCCGTTCTATCAATGAAGAACATTTCACCCAATCCTCAGAGCCACTACGACTTGCTACTCAATCTTCCTGACAATGTCCCTACACCTGCTATGGTGGAAGTTTCTGCTGGAAAAAAATCGCTCCCGTATGAGGTCTTGGCTCCGAATCGAATTCGCGTATCCTTTGACGTCCCCGTCGCCGTGAACTCTGTCACGCGTATTGCCGCTCGCTTTATGTATGTTGCCCCCTTGGAACCTGCTCCTGCTAAAATCGCGTTGGCCGACCAGCAGTTCTTGATGTGGTCCGGGAACAAGCTTGCGGCGCTGCTTTACCCCATCAAAGAATACACGTTACTGTTCACCGGAATCACCCAAGGGCTGGAGTATGACGTCCCCAAGCCTCTCCTGAAAAAAGCCGCGGAAGCCGTTGCCAAGTTCACTGCTCGCGTCGACGGTGCAAGTCTCGTGTACGGTCCTCTCGCCGACCCCATCATTGACGAGCCGGTGCCGATGATTTTGCGCTATGATCACGCAAAACCCGTGGTGCATGCTCACGCTTATAATAGATCGGTATGGATCCCTGCGTCCTCTCTGGCGAATGTTGTGATTGAGGAGCAGTATGACCTTGCCCACGTCGGCGCCGGGCTCAAAGATGGTTTCTCTCGGGTAGAATGGATGACTGGCCGCTATGCGATGCAAAAGTCGCATTGGCTGCTTCTGTGGATCGACTTTCACCCACTTGAAGACGACCAATCGTGGTCAGATGCCAACTACTATCACTCGGACCTTGTGGGCAAGGTGTCGACGCCTGGAGTGCACGATGAACACCTTATTCTCCAGCCCCGTTTCCCCTTGTTTGGTGGATGGCGCTATAATTTTACCTTATCATATGAGCCCAAGCTTGCCTCCGTCGTTCACCGTGTGACTGCCAAGGACGCGAATGTTCCCGCAGATACTTTTATCGCCAAAGTGCCGGTCGTCAACACCGCCACCGACATTACCTACGGCAAGGTGCGGTTATCCTTCTACTTGCCCGAGGGAGCCAAGCTTTTGAATGTTTCAACGAACGCGTACGGCCTTGCTCCTGCTGTGGAAAGGGATACGGAGCGCTCATTCTGGGATGTGGGTGCTGGTCACACCAAAGTCACAATCACTTTCAACAACATTACCAGTGCGTCTGCCGTGGATCTTGTTTACATCACATACCAGTACACTACTGTTCAATACTTGCGAAAGATGTTGACGATTGCTGGATCCGTGTTTATCGCATTAACCGCATACTACGGATTAGGTATTGTCAGTATCGATATTCAGGCGTGAGGAATTATTCTTGAGAGGTATTGAGTATGCTACGATTCAAAAAGCACGCCTCATGCATGTGTGGTTACTCTGAGAAGACGAAAGAAATCAAAACGAAGAGAAATATCTAGAGAGGACAAGAGTGTTGATATCCTCTGGTATACATAGGTATTTAGAAGTCATGTAACATTTTGATGCGCATGGTACTGAACAAAGAGACAATCAATTCACCCATCGTCTTTTGTATGGTGAGTTCTGGCGGTACTCCCGAACTCAGCCCCTACCCCTGAGGCTCGATGCGGGCAGATTTGTTACTCACTCTCTCTCGGAGTAAAAGACAAATGCTGTCTTTAGAAAGACAAATCTCACTTTAAAGTATAGAACCTTGAGCCTCTCAGTAATCAAAAACTCATTTTCGCTCGACCTCATCTCATTTCTCATTATCGATCATATATAATGTCGGTCGCTTGTGAGGTTTGCCAATGATAAAGAACTTCAATGATCAGAGAACTCGTTCTTCGCATGATACCAGCTGAGGTAGGCCAGCGTTCCACAGAGAGAATATCTTTGGGGGTCTTTCCTTGATATGTTGCACTAATCTATACCATGGAGAGCCTTTGCGCTCTCCAAATCGCGGGTGCGTGCCTCCAACGACACATCGGCGAGCGCACTAGAATCTACTTGGAAAAGAGAAGTCACCAAGTAGCGGCCCTCATAGTTGACGCCATTGAGCTCTTTTGCCGCATGCCTGGCGTGGTCCAAGTTATTGTAGACCACCATGCAAGTGCCGAGGATATCGCGCGACAGTGATTGGTTCTTGGCGGGCACTCTTATTTGATAAATGTTCCCGTGTTGTCCAAACAATTTGTATAGCGCATCGACGGAAGTGCGGTACGGGAGATTACGGCACCATACTATAGGATACTCCAGCTGCTTTGCCATAGTCAGCGGGTGTTAGTGCGGTAGGGAGTCAGCCAGCGTGGGTAGTCGTGGTGGTGATGCGCCATTACTAATTTTCGGCTCCACCTGGCAAAAACAACTGATAACATTCCCCACGGAATCAACAAGATACGTTTCAACAACAAGATATCTCGAGAACAAGATAACCCAACTATAAACCAGAGTCAATGAACTCATCTATAGATACACGTAGAATTAAACTTAAAAAAATACGACACTCACTTGCGGAGCCCTGGGGTTCGGCTCACCCGAAGGATGATTGCCACCACCGCCAATGCAATCACGCCAAACACCAAGTAATGCATTTTGGTCACGCCGATCTGGTCAAACACTTCAGTCTCGGTCTTTGAGACTGTCATGAGCACTTTTTCAGGGGCCATGCCCGCCGGGAGCACGACCGGTGCCTTTTTGCCGCGACCAGTCGCGAGCACACTAGCACTCTTGATAAAGATCTTCTGGACAGGCGCATCCTTCTCGGTCTTGACGGTATTCATGTACTGCAAGGTATCGAACCCATCAATCAACTGGCCAAAGACCACATGCTTACCGTCCAAGTGAGGGGTCTCCTTCGCGGTGACAATAAAGAACTGCGCGCCGTTAGTGTTTGGACCAGCATTGGCCATCGAGAGGCGGCCCTGTTTGTTGTGCGTCAAGACAAAGTTCTCATCGTTGAATCTGCCGTCACCGTAGACGCTCTTGCCATTGGACGCATGGTTCCCGCCTTGGACCATGAAATCCTTGATGATGCGGTGGAATCCGGTGTCCTTGAAGCCAAAGCCCTGAGAGTTCAACGACAATTGCAAAAAGTTGTTTACGGTTAGCGGAACAATATCGCCAAACATTGCAAGTACAAGTTTTCCGACCTCTTTATCCTTGCCCTCTTTAGTGGCCTGCGCGATGTTGAAGGTGACGAGATGGGTTACGGAGGGATCGCCTTTCAACACGTCGATCTGCTCACCAGTGAGCACTGGGAGGGTCTTGTCGTGCTCGCCGGGAACGTAAGCCGCTGCTACAGTGCCAGCACATAACAGCAGAGTCAACCAAGAAAGAACCTTCATTTGTCGTGGTGTGTGCTCCGGTAGTGATCTGACCGGCAGGCGTTATGCCACATCGCACTTTATGCCTGCATATACTCTGTTACGATCCATCACGTGACACACATGGCAAACGACCGTTTTCTTACAGTAGTGCTAGAGCGTAAGGTAGAGCACCATCGATGAACGGCGTTTCGGTAGACATCAACCACCTCAAGAAGGGTGAGGTCAGCTTGGGGACATCCATCATGGCTGTCACCTTCAAGGACGGCGTCATTCTCGGTGCGGATTCTCGAACCACCACCGGCACCTACATCGCGAACCGTGTCACCGACAAGTTGACCCAGATCCACGACACCATATACTGCTGCAGGTCGGGCTCTGCTGCCGATACTCAGGCGGTGGCCGACATTGTCAAACATTACATGCAGATATACGCTTCCCAATTGCCTGCGGGAGAGAAGCCGTCCACCGCCGTCGCCGCCAACGTCTTTCAAGAGTTGTGCTACAACAACAAGGACAGCTTATCGGCCGGAATCATATGCGCGGGCTATGATAAGACTGCTGGTGGCTCGGTATACTCTATACCCATTGGCGGGTCTATACACAAGCAGGATTATGCCATTGCGGGTCTGGGGTCCACCTTTATCTACGGATGGTGTAATGAGAACTATCAGCCAAACATGGAGCAGGAGGACTGTGTGAACTTCATCAAAACTGCCCTCTCTGAAGCTATCAAGTGGGACGGGTCCAGCGGTGGCTTAATACGTATGGTGGTCTTGACGAATAAGGGGGTCGATCGCAGAGTGTTTTACCCTGAGGATTATCAGATCTAGGGCAAGTCGCTCTGTGCGGGGCTTTTGAATTGCTATTGCGTGTGTGCATGTGTGATCTCTCACCAATTGCCAAGGGCAAGATGCTGAATGATGTGTTGATTGCATTGTTTAGTAAACTGCAAACTACAATACATGGGCCGTACGTTATAAAGCATAACGTTAAAGGATTAATCCAAATAGCTATGGTTATGTATCTGTTCAACTTGGATATGGTAGCGAATGCATCTACGCGTGAGAAAAGCATATGCGGTGTCGTATTGTATTGCGGTGTGGATCTTTCTGTGATGTCACAATGCTAATAACGCATGTGCACAAGAGTTGGACTGAATGAAGTCGAAGTGGAATGTGGAGACATCTTTCGGGTCAATTCTCTTTCAATGATTGAAAACAACTTGTAATCAGTGTACTTTTTTTTAATAACCTAGAAACGACTATGTGGCAGATATTTCATAAAAAAGCTAAAATCAGACTTCCCAGCTCCGTTCTTTCGATTGTTTTATGGATTGATTACAAAGTAGGCATCACGAGCCGGGGTCGGACAAGCGGAGGGCTGAAACCGGACACATCACCCATCGGATCGAAGACGGATTTGGCTGTTGTCATTTGGGCCGACTTTTTCGACGATTCGGCCACATACGATTTCACGCTTTTGTTACGCTTGTGACCCAATGGAGGGCTCGCAATCCGCAAGGGCACAATAGTAGTGCTTTGCGTTGGGGCCGTTGTACTGGACGAGCGAAGTTCTAATCCAGATTTGTCGGGGAGATGATTCTGACGCGCGGACACGGTACAGAGAACTAGGGCAACAGTAAAAACAATAGCAGGATATGAAGTCATTGCTGGAAGCTTGCATAAAGAAGTCATGCCCAAGGTGTAGGTTTATATAGCTGGTGATTCGCAGCATGGAGAATGTGTCGTGCTGTCCAGATAAATGGAGCAGAAAGTAGAGCCGGCTACTTTGCGACTTGACCATTTGTCAAGCATTTGGCAACAGGCCAAAGGGTGTAGCATAAAAATTGAAGAGTTTGGCAGGAGGTTAGACTTGGCTGCGAAAACCAAAAAAAAAACATCAACACACGCAGCATGGTACTGCTACATTTACCAGGTTCCATATGCGCCAACATGCGTCTGCAGGGTGCCTTGGACGATCAGAGAGGTGACAATGCCAATATGCCAAGCTCACGCAGAGACGATCACTGTCGGAGCGCACCCTCACTGTGCTCAACGAAAACGAGAGGGAAAAAATGGAATCTCGGCAACCAAGTGGAATATCAAACGTTGCTTCTTCCTTGAATGAGTGTACTCTAGGTGCTCTCCTCACCTCGCAAATAAAAGGCATGACATTTGCGACTCAAATTGGTGTTAACAGGGGTAAAAAGATACAGCCCGATACGGGGGTCGAACCCGTAACCTTTTGATTAAGAGTCAAATGCTCTACCGATTGAGCTAACCAGGCATTTCTTGCATGCCGAAAAAGCTGCTGTTCCTCCAACACAATTATATTGAAACCTATCCTAGCTTCGGTCGAGTCGTGACTTGGTCGCACGACCCCAAGACTGTGTCTCAAAATGCCAAAACCACAATTGATCAGACCACTTTCTGCTTTCCAAGTTTGCCTTAAACATTACGATCGACGATCTGCCGGAATCAGGTCTCAAGTTTCAGATCCCGCGGCATCGAGCATACGCGCAACATGAAATGTAGAATCAACACCACATGCAAACCATTCCGCTATTTGAAGAATTCACAAGCACTAGCGGCTTGTATTGGTTTCAGGTTGAGCGGCATTCTTGGATTTGAGACGATTCAACAAGGCATGATCCGTGGGTAAGCCAAGGTAGGGCTTGCGCATCGAAAATTTAAACTTCACACATAAGCCACCTCCTTTGGATCGGGTTAACTATCCCGATTGAGACAAGAATTGTGCCACACGAAAAGTGTCCCGATGCGGATTCTGACATGATATACGGGGTGATGCAGGTAGTGTCAAAAAAAGCCACATGTGGCACAGCTGAAACCTTCTTAGCAGGCGCATGTGGTAAGCGCTGCAAGTCATGTGCATGGCTGGTAGCTGAAACGAGAGCGCAAGTTGAGACGGTAGCGATAGTTGAAACGAGAGCGCAAGTTCAACGAGAGCGATAGTTGAAACGAGAGCGCAAGCTCAACGAAAGCGATGGTTGAAACGATAGCGGAAAGTCAGAACGGTGCGTGTGTGTGGGAAATGCACCCGTCCCGAATACGAGTCCACCCATCAAGCCTCTTTTGGTCTTCCAAGGCGACCCTCGCGATACGATCATGTGACGTGTTAAAGCCGGTGATCGGCGAGTTTCAATTTAACGGGCACGGCTTTTAGCGTGGGTGAAAATAGGCGCTACCTGGACGTTAGTAGCCACGAAAACAATAGGCAACACACGCTCCACAGTTACTTGGGGCAAGTTGAGAGCTTCCAGGGGGTTGCCAGGGGAATGATATTGCGGGGGCGCCCGAATTAGCCAGGAACGACGGAGGTCTCACGATATTATCCCCAAGTGTCCCGCTGTGCGTGGACCAGCCTGGCCCGGCTAGCGATAAGCGCAGCGTTTTATTCGAGTCCTGAATATCGCACAATTGGACTGGCCAGCCGAATAATTCTGGCGGTCTGGCGATAGCGCTGAGCGGGTGGCCAGCCAATCAGGGCGCGGGATTCTTATCTGGAAAAATAAAAAAGGCGACGTCACTGAGAGCGCAATTGTTAAATTTGACGGTTGCGCAAATTCGGATAAGGCGGGAAAAAAAATAACCACATGCTATCAGCACCGCCCGCTGGCAAGATAAGCGCCCTGTGTGGCCCTAACCAGGACGCGTTGGCCAAGTGCCACCCGGATTAAAGGGACGCGTTTGAGATGGCGCGGCACGCCAGAGCTGATCCAACATGCTGTGCCCTCGCAATTGACGGCCAGTGCCGGCTCAATCCCGGCCGCATACCGCCTGCTTCGGGTAAGCAGGTTCACACGTCCGGAACCAGCACACTCTGAAACAACAGCTCAAACTGTCTCTGGCGTATTTTTTTCTCCTGCACCTCCGGCAGTTCCCGGGAAAACCACTGCATGTGATTGCTTTTTCGTGGAGTTGAAAGCTGCCAGATGGCCGGGCACATCAACCTGCTTTCGTAAATCCTCGTAAACGAATCCTTATCATGCTGGCCCTGCGAAATGAGGACCAGTAATTGGCCCAGGTAAAAATAAATCTTTCTTTATCACGCTCCAGTCCCAGCAGAGATAACAGATTTGTCGATTTCGGAATCAGAATTTAACCGCGGGGATATAAAACTCACTCGATCCGCAGCTGACCTCCGGAAATCCACTCCCACATCCACTCTACCATGTCCAACGAAAAGGAGTTGCACTATATCACCTCGCGAGGAGGCAACGAAAAGGGCGAGACCATCTCGTATGAGGGCTTCGAGGCTGCCGACAGCAAGCCCAAGGGTTCCTTCTTTCACAACTTTATCGACGGCTTCAAGCGTGCTGATGCCGCAGAGTTGGGCTTGGACCCCAACTTGACCGAGCAACAAAAGATCGCCATCATGACTGCAAACTCCCCGTTGCTGCGCTCTCTCAAAAACCGCCACTTGCAAATGATCGCCATCGGAGGATCCATCGGTACTGGTTTATTCGTGGGTTCTGGCTCCTCATTGCATAAGGGCGGTCCTGCCGGTTTGTTGATCGCATACATCCTCATTGGTACCATGATCTTTTGTACCGTACAGTCCATGGGCGAGCTCTCCATCACCTTCCCCGTCGCCGGCTCCTTCATCACATACAATACCCGTTTCATTGACCCCTCCTGGGGGTTCGCCATGGCCTGGAACTATGCCATGCAATGGCTAGCCATCTTACCGCTAGAGTTGGTGGCTGCTTCACTCACGGTTCTAAACTGGGAGGGCGCGCGCAACGTGAACCCCGCAGCGTTCGTGGCAATTTTTTACGTGCTTATTGTCGCAATCAATCTCTTTGGCGTCAGGGGGTACGGTGAGGCCGAATTCGTCTTTTCCATGATAAAGGTGTTGGCGGTAACGGGTTTCATCATCTTGGGAATAGTGCTCGTGTGCGGTGGCGGTCCTACGGGAGGCTACCTTGGCGGCAAGTACTGGCACCATCCCGGCGCCTTTGCTCACGGATTCAAAGGCGTCTGTGCCGTGTTCGTCTCGGCAGCGTTTGCGTTTGCCGGCACCGAATTGTGTGGCTTGGCGGCGGCCGAGTCTGCGAACCCGCGGAAGTCCTTGCCCAAGGCTACCAAACAGGTATTCTGGCGTATCACCCTCTTTTACGTCATCTCCTTGACGTTGGTCGGCTTGTTGGTTCCGTACAACGACAAGCGCTTGCTCGGATCGTCGAGTGTCGACGTCCAGGCCTCGCCCTTTGTGATCGCTATCCGTAACGGTGGGATCAAGGGCTTGCCCTCGGTAATGAACGCCGTTGTCCTTGTCGCGGTATTGCTGGTTGCCAACTCGTCAGTGTTTGCGTCCAGTAGAACTCTTGCCGCTATCGCCGTATCCGGACAGGCGCCGCGCATTCTAGGCTACATTGACAAACAGGGCCGTCCCATCGTCGGCATCGCGCTCCAGTTGATTGTGGGCTTGTTGTGCTTTGTGTCCGCCTCCCCCAAGGAGGGCGACGTCTTCAACTGGTTGTTGGCCATTTCCGGCTTGTCGTCGCTCTTTACGTGGTGCTCCATCAACATCTCGCACATTCGATTCAGACGCGCGTTGGCGTTCCAGAACCGCAATACCGACGAGTTGTGTTTCACGTCCCAGGTGGGTGTCTACGGAGCCTACTATGGTGCGGGGTTAAACATCTTGTGCTTGATTGCGCAGTTCTGGGTGGCGCTTTTCCCCATCGGAAGCAAGCCCAACGCGACCGATTTCTTCTCCGCCTACTTGAGTGGCGTGGTGGTGCTTGTGTTTTACCTCGGCCACAAGATGTGGACGCGCAACTGGTCCTTCTACATTCGGGCCAAGGATATCGACATTGACACGGGCCGCAGAGAGTTGGATTTGGACTTGTTGAAGCAGGAGCTCGCAGAGGAGCGCGCCCAGATCGCGGCCTTGCCCTTCTACCGCCGCGCATACCACTTTTGGTGCTGAGCAGAGAAGGGGAGGTTTGATCGAACAGAAAGAAGCTTGGTCGATTGAAATTGCATGGTAAAGAGCATTCACCTTTTGTTCTGTATTGGGTATCAGCGTGATACAGAGCCGTTTAAAATGAAAACGTTTCGGATGGGAGATTGGGTGTAGAGCACCACAAGTGTAAGTAGTAGTAGTATCAATAATAATAAGAAACTCACGAGTGGTGTGACATGGCCGACGCGTCTCAGAAAGAAGAGTGTTACGCGCCGCGTATTTTGATTTGCGGATCGCAGAAATTCCAACACCAGAGAATCTGTTTATATGCAGTATTTAGGAGTTGCCCCAGATCTGCCGGATATCAAGCCACGGTAGCGTCCCGAACGGGACCCTCTTCACCAGCCTCTTTTGACGCAGCATCGCCACTTCCCCGCAGAACCAAATGCCAGGTATAAACGCTGCCAAGATCACAAGCATGACCACGCGCATGGCCAAGACCCAGAAACGCGTGGTGCTCTTGATCGCCTCGGTGTTTGTCTTTATCTTGCTCTTGACGGGCTTGTCGGGCCACCACAAGGTCCTTGAACACCTGAAGGAAGCGATCAAGTCGGCTCACCAGTACTTTAACAAGCCCGGTGAAGGTGGTGGCCAGCCCTCCCTTGCTGAATCAGAAGCAAGTCATTGATGGTGGAGGAATGCTGTGAATCAATCTCACTGAAGTAAGACGCATTTGAATCCAGGAGAATAACGCCACATGTACAACACCACTAGTATATAAGTAACACTAGTGAACTATCACATGCACAATATCGTATAAATATAACTAGTGTTCAATTATCACAAGCAATACCACAAGTGAACTATCACAAGCAATACCACAAGTGAACTATCACAAGCAATACCAGAAGTGAACTATCACAAGCAACCATAGGCACCTAAATACAGCCAGTGAACTATCACAATCAATACCACAAGTGAACTATCACAAGCAATACCACACAAAAAGAATCTAGACACCCTTCCAAATCGCCTTTTCCAACACATCGCCCTTGGCTTTTTCCCGTAGGAATCCCATGTTCATTAACTCATGGCAATTTTGCAAGAACCACGCATACGTCGCACGTTCCCACTTTTCTGCTTCGTCACCATCATCGGCTAATAGAGGCATTAAACCGTCGCGGTCGAGCGATTCGCGGAACGCAACGTAAAAGTCGTAGATATTTATGCTCTGCGGCGCATCCTTGAGGAGACGGAACATGTGCACGATGGTCGGCAAGTGCTCCTTTTCTTCCAGCGTGCCCCGATAAGCGCTAATGTCGTCCAACGCGCACTCCAACAGGGGCCGTAACGGAGGCCGAAGTGTCTTTAGCATCAAATTTGAGATGTTTTCCTGTAATAGCGGCGGTGCCACCATACTCTTGCGCGAATCTCCGTTGAGGGTGAACACCTCGTAGAACACAAGGTTGGTGATTGGTTTTGCCAAGAGCGATAGCCCGGAAACGTGCGCCTTTATTGCCGTCACGAACGATGCGGGCTGCAGATCAATGTCGCCGCTACAGATTTCGAGCAATTGCTTGCCGAGTTTGCCGTCGACCTGGGCGGCGCGGTGGGCGGCGGACATCCTACTGCTTGGATCGGCATGGCGCAACTGCATAAATAAGGACGAGACCTGTGGCGACGACAAAAAGGTGCTGCTCACCAAGAGAGTGTACAAGTGCAATGTTTCTAGCCGCTCGGGGAACCCGTGCTGAATCGCCTCAACGAGCTGGATAGTGGCCAATATCTGCTGGTGGTACTCGAGAAAGGTGGTGCGGGCTCGGCAAAAAAGGTCAATGACGGCCGCTGAGGACTCGAGCAACAGCGCGATGCGCAGTTGGTACCCCTCCTCGGCATGCGCGAGCTGCGTCTCGAGATGCAGCTTGAAGGACGCTAAGCGACGCAATGCCGTCACGTAAAAAGCTGACCCCGGGTCAGACAAGAGCTCTTGTGGCGGCCTATGCAAAAGCATGGGGAGCGGCAGCTGGTAGTAGTGCGTCAAGTAACAGAACTTGACCTGGGAAATCAAGCTATCGACCGAGCTCGACGCGTTTGAAAACCGATTACTGAGCAGGCTAGCAAGGTTAGGGTCCAACATGAGGGGCAGACTGGCATTCAAAAACAAGCGGTTTACAATGTCCTGGTTGACAGAGCCAGTGGCAGAAAAGGGAGAAGCGTTCACGACGGAACGCATGGACCGCGATAGACGATGCTTGAGCCATGACAGAACGCTCTGCGCGGGGAGCCCAAAGATGCAGCGTACGCCCGCATCGTGCTTTTCGCTCAAGGCATGGAGAAGTCTCACCAACTGATTGAGCACTAGCGACAGAACGCCGTTAGCATCACGTAAAAGCACCAAGAGCCGAGTTTGAGGGAGCTTGCTGATGATGTGGAGGTCATGGTTTGAACGTGAATTCGGCACGATGTTGGATGCGAGACAAACCTGTTTAACTATAGACCTTACTGCCAGGCGTGCAGTGTTGCACGCCTTGCCATCGAGAGTTACCAACACGTATTGACTGGACAGTACCGGGAAAGAGTGCAAGTAGCTTGTCAAGTCCAGGAGGACCCGAGAGTTATTCGCTACGTTGGAACCCATCTGAAGGAAGGCTACCGGCAAAGAATTGTCCAGCGTCGGGACCAGGGATGTAGCAAACGCGGCGAGAGCCTTGAATAGTGAATCGTTCACCGTAGCAAGGATCTTGTGAATGGCCAGTTCTTGTTCCTTCCACACGGCCACGTAGCTGCGGAATCGGTCTTTACAGGTAGTCTCAGACTCCTGGGCAAGTGGAATAAACGGACAATCGGTCATACGGCCAGCGGATGCCTCCGGCTTGCGGGCCTTCAAGTCAATAAAGTAGTGGGACTTGTACCCGTTTTCCTCGTCATTGTCGTCGCTGTAGGCCTCAGACATTACTGGGCATCCCCGGGATATAAAGCGTTGTAAAGCCAGGTACCGTGCAATAGAGTCTGCTTATCTGTCGCGACAGAGGTCGGTGTTGGTGTGTCGCGACACTACCCCACCTTCTGCATTCCCCCAACCGCCATGCAGGAAGTGGGTTAGGACTGATTCACACATCTGCAGCTGACCAGAGCCGCCGCCGCACCACAGCTTTCCCACACCGGCGGTACTTACTTGTTGCTCCAGCACAGTCATGCCTCCCAAGAGGAAACACAAGGGTAGTTCCAATGGGCTTCGTGTCGGTTCCGCGGCGAGCTCCGCTGCTGCGACTCCTGCCGGCAGCAGTCCCTCCGCCTCTGCACCCACCACACTATCAAAAAATACTACCGCTACTCGTAAAAGCGCCCGTTTCGCCAATGTCGCACCGTTAAACACCCCCTTGAAGCGCCGCTTGCAGACTTTGGGCGTCTTGTGGCACTGCATGACCCTTCCCTTTTTCATTTGCCTCTTTCTCATCACCGTTTCTCTCGGCTGGGTCGTTTGGGGGTTCGTCCTTGTCCCCTACTTTGTGTGGTGGTACGGCTTCGATCTCCATACCCCGACAAACGGCAAGGTGGTGTACCGCTCCCGCAATTGGCTAAAGAACCTTGCGATTTTCCACTGGTTCGTGTCCTACTTCCCCATTCGCGTCCATAAAACCTGCGACTTGGAGCCAACCTTCCTGGAAGTGCTGATCGGTACGAACCACTCAAGTGACGACGAGGAAGACTTGATCTCGGAGACCTCTCGCACGGCAATCGATCAGGTGTTTAAGAAATTGGGTTTGAGTAAGCGCCTCAACACCGAATCTTACTCCCCTCCGCCGTCTACAAACGGCTCCGACTCGGCAAGCGAATCGGGCTCGGAATCGGGGGCCCGCTCAGCACGTCGTAACGTGCCGACAAAGTATACTCGCGTCTCGACGGGTCCCCGCTACATTTTCGGATACCATCCGCACGGTGTCATTTCCATGGGTGTCATGGGCTTCTTCGCTACTAACGCCATCCGTAACGAGCCGTACATGCCGCCAATCAAGTGGCTCAAACCCTTGTTCCATGACCCGTCAAAGGGCGAGCGGGTCTTGCCGGGGATCAGCACCATCTTTCCCTTGACGCTCACCACCCAGTTTGCTATTCCCTTTTACCGCGAATACATCTTGGCATTGGGAATCACCAGCGCTAGCGCGAAAAACATAAAGAGCTTGATCAATAATGGCGACAATTCGGTGTGTATCGTGGTGGGCGGGGCCCAGGAATCCCTTCTCAATGGTATTGTCACGGGCGATCCCGCCGCCGGGCGGAATAACGCGATTCAACCTGAAAGTGTGGCTAAAAATACCCGAGATGAGCTTGGAGAAATGGCTCCAGAACTAGAAAGTAAGTTTCTGGATTTAGGGAGCAAGCCTTTAAATTCTTTGGAAAAGCCTCTAGAATCAGGGAGCAAGATTCTGAAATCGAAAAGCAAGTCTCTGAAACCTCTGGAAAAGCCTCTGAAACCTCTGGAAAAGCCTCTGGAACTAGAATGCAAGTCTCTGAAACCTCTGGAAAAGCCTCTAAAATCAGGAAGCAAGCCTCCCCTGGAAACGCCCGTGAAATACAGAGACCCCCGAGACAACCCCGTTGAACCGACATCCGACGTTAAGGAGACCAAGCAGATTCGCCTAGTACTCAAACGACGCAAGGGATTTGTGAAAATAGCGATTGAGTTGGGAAACGTGTCGCTCGTGCCAACATTTGCGTTTGGAGAGGCCGACATTTACCGCCTCAACACGCCGCGCGCCGGCTCGTGGGGCAGCATGTTGCAGCGCTGGCTCAAGGACACGTTCAAGTTCACGCTTCCCTTTTTCAGCGCGCGGGGGATCTTCCTCTACGACTTTGGGATCTTGCCGTTTCGACACCCGATCGACATTTGTATGGGCAGGCCCATTTACATTCCTCCGCATGCCGTGGAAGACTATTACCGAGAATATCCTCAGGAAGACTTGACAGAGAATGAGGTTCCGGAGCAGAATATGGATTCGCAAGCTGGAAATGAGGCTCGGAAGCGAAATGAGGATTCGCAATGTGAGAGTACGGGCGAAACAGCACAGAGACGTGGAAAACACCCTGTTAAGGTTGAGACAGTGCAAGCACACAAATCAGTACGGACTGAAGCAGACAAGGAGATCATGCCCAGTCTTGAAGGATCGAACTGTGACACACAGTCTCTGGGCCGGTGCCGAGGCGAGATTACGAATGAATCTCGCGGAAAGCCCGAGTTTGAGGTCCGTAAACGCCACGTTCCGCTTGAGAATGGAAATCGTGTGAACGAAACTGGTTTGCAAAACTCATCATCACTGCAAAGTTACACACCGCTGACTATGGAAACATTATCATCACTGACGACTGAGACTCTGGCATCACTGACAGCAGACACTCTAGCATCACTGGCAGCAGACACTTTGGCATCACTGGCAGCCGGCACTCCATCACCTTTGAAAACTGACGCCTCTTCACCAACCCCTAATTCAAGCCGAAGTGGCTTGGGCAGCATGAAAATTCTCAACGGCAAGCCCCTTGCCAGCATTTTCAAATTTACTCCGACACCCCCGCCCGCCGCGACAAGACCCAAGATACCGCCCAAAGTGCTCGACCATTACCATTCTCTCTACGTGGACGAGCTCAAGCGAGTGTATCAAGACAACAAGCACAGGTTCGGGTATGGCGACGTGGAATTGGTGATTGAGGATTAAAGCCACACGGGCATATTTATAGCATACTAGACTAGTATTTATTTTGAGTATTTGGTTCAAGATGCATCTGACTAATGCAGGTTGTACTAGTAAGAACGCAGAAAGTCACCGAGGCAAGTCCATACTAAATGTGAAACTTACTTGCGCAGAAAAAGTCGATTCGGATGATTACAAGATAAAGTTCCAAACCGGGAGCCTTTTCACTCGTCATGAGGTATCGTGCCAGCTTTTCCAAAGTTTTAGTTCAGTGTTGGCACCCCGGTGGTGTGCCCTGGCCCTGGCCCTAGCCAACTGTTAGCCTTGTATGTCAACACCTGACATCTTAAATTTCGGCCCAACACTTGTCAGCCTTGCGTGTCAGCACCCGACATGTCCTCAAAACTCTCCGCCCATCACTCGTCAGCCTTGCGCGCTAACACATGAACTCTCTTTATACGTTTCCGCCCCATCACTTGTCACCTTTACCCACGTCATCGTCTGTTGGCCATTTTCTAAGCGACTGATACCGTTTTATGATTTTGCGATCGATTCTGGTACGAGAGCCGCTTTTGGACAGACTAGTTCTAGGCTTGCGAAGCGCGGAAGTGAACTCGAGAAGCTTGATGCGGCGCTCATCCTCGGCCGAGTCTTGCTTCTCTTCCTCCGCAAGGCGTTCTTGCTCCCATTTCTTGAAGGAGCCATTCGCAGGGTCGCAGATCTTTTCAAAGGGCGGAACCCCAAAGAGTTTATCTTCGGGAACTAGTTCCCACAAGCACTCATCCTTGACATCCTCCAAAGATTCGTTCAATTTGATCATGCCCAGTAGAGAGGAGCGCAAGGGGTGTGGCGGGGCATAGTAAGTTTGCGTTTGCGCCTCGTACAACAGACGATCGAGATTTTCAATACCCGCATTGGGATCGTCTTGGGATGAATTAGCGAACGCGTCCACTGCCGACAACAATTCTTGCTCTTGAGAGGATAATTTAGGGGCCAGCCTCGACTTTAGTTGGTGGTCTTTTAATTCGAAATCGACCAAGACGGATTTCTTGAGCGGTAAGGGGTTCACCAGACCCACGCCTTGTAAAAAGCCCGGATCGCTGTGGAAGTGGGGCGGAAGTTTGGGAAACTGTGAGATGGGGATAAAGTCCGAGGAGTCGACGGGGGTCAGTTGCTTCGGAACCAGTTTCTTGGCTAGTCGTTTTGCCAAGAGCGGGATCTTCTTTGGTACTCGCGACAGGTACGCCCTCGCACTCAGCCATTGCAACAGAAACATTTGCGGGTCCTTACATCGCGCATGGTGACGGGCGCTTTTGCTAAAAGCGCAGTCTCGAGTCACATGACCATGACTAAGCCTGAGTCATACACACACAGAATACAATAGCCTTCACACAGCGACCACTGCCATGTCTCAATTGCCCCACACCTATTCCAAACTGGTATCGCTAGCCGTCATTGGCGGCACGGGGTTGTACGAATTGCCCAACCTCAAGGCTGTTGCGAGACTCACCGTCTCCACGCCATGGGGCTTCCCGAGCTCCCCCATCACCATCTCTGAGACCACAGAGGGCTTTGCGGTGGCTTTCTTGGCGCGACACGGTCTTTGTCACGACACCTTGCCCTCAGAAGTGCCCCTGAGAGCAAACATGGCTGCTCTCAAACTGCTTGGCGTCAAGGCCATCGTGGCGTTCTCGGCGGTGGGCTCGTTGCAACAGGAAATCTGTCCGAGAGATTTCGTATTGCCAAATCAGGTCATTGACCGCACCAAAGGTATTCGCCCTCACACGTTCTTTGAAAAGGGCTTTGTAGCGCATGCCATGTTTGGCGAGCCCTTTGATTGCCGTTTGCACAGGATCATCGCGGAATCTGTCCCCACGGTGGGCTTTTTGGAATCCTCAGACCCAAAGTTCTCCCCGAGATTCCACACTAAGGACCTGACTAATAACGGAGAGGACTTGACTGTTGTGTGTATGGAAGGCCCGCAGTTCAGCACGCGCGCAGAGCTGAAATTGTACCGCTCCTGGGGCGGACTGGTCATCAACATGCTGGTATTGCCCGAGGCGAAATTGGCACGTGAGGCCGAAATGGCATACCAGATGATATGCATGTCCACGGACTACGACTCGTGGAACGAGCTGGAGGAGCCGGTCACCGTGGAGACCGTGGTGGGGAACTTGAGGGCCAACTCTGCTAACGCCTGCAAATTAGCCGCCCACTTGATCTCGGTGATCCTGGAACATTTCAAGAACGGTACTCCCTTGGGCCAAGAGTTGGAAGGGCTGATGAAGTACGCAGTCAGCACGCATCCCAAGGGAATCCGGAAAGACGTGTCGGAAAAGATGCACTTTTTATTTCCCACGCACTGGGACACCCATCTGTCATGAGGTGGCAGATAATTGTATACGTACCCTGTAACCTGGAAATTGTTTCTCCTTTTTCGTACCTGTGACAAACCCTCTGTACCTGGATGAGCTCTTCCGCGTATACGCTCCACCTAGGTAGGGCGCGTCACCAATGGCGCCCTGTTACCTCCTAAAAAGTCCCAACACGTGACGCGTAATTTTCGGAAAAACGCGTCTCCATCAAATCAACCGTCACTGAGATTCCGATGGGCCCGATGGAGTTCACGCAGCCTACCCAGCAGGTTCCCACCCAGGCGACGCAGCTATCCCCTACTCAATTGTCGCTGCTGGGTCTCCATGCACCCAACTGCGTCTGTCGTTTCATCTGCACTCAGGGTAACTATGACGCGTTCGATCTCGTGCTCGACTCCGACAAGACCGAATGGATATTCGGGAGGCTGGTAGACGCCGACTTGCGCCTCACCACTTCTCTGAGATTCTCTAATAAACACTTCAAAGTCTGGTTGGAGCCTCGCGACAAGGCATTGTGGATCCGTGACACATCGACAAACGGGACCCTTCTCAACGGGACGCGTCTCGTGAAGGGGACAAACTATACCGTCAACCAGGGCGACGAGATCGCTGTGGGGATTGGCGTCCCCTCAGACGTGGTGCGTTTTGTGGTGCTCTTTGCCGAAGCGTACAACCCTGCTACCCGTGCAGCACAGAATGCCTGTCAGACCAGTAGCGAGGAAGGGATTTTTAAGGATTACATTATTAGCCACGAAACTATAGGCCAAGGCGCGTTCGCCACCGTGAAGAAAGCCGTTAATCGCAAAACGGCAAAATCGTATGCCGTCAAGATTATAAACCGCCGCAAGGCTTTGAATACGGGAGGCGCAGGAGGCATCGACGGGGTAGAGCGCGAGCTCTCCATCTTGCAGAAACTACATCACCCCAACGTGGTGGCGCTCGAAAATTTTTATGAAGACACGGAAAACTACTATATCGTCATGGAACTAGTTCCGGGAGGAGACCTCATGGACTTTGTGGCGGCAAACGGAGCTATCGGCGAAGATGCGTGCCAGGTAATTACAAAGCAGGTGCTCGAAGGAATCGCATACGTCCACAATCTTGGGATCTCGCATCGCGATCTCAAACCAGATAACATTCTCATAATGCAGGACGACCCCATATTGGTAAAGATAACCGACTTTGGGTTGGCAAAGTTCAGCGACAATTCGAGTTTCATGAAAACCTTTTGCGGAACGCTCGCATATGTGGCTCCCGAGGTCATCACCGGCAAGTACGAGGCGCTGCAACTGTCGCCGGAAAACGCACAGTATTCCTCGCTCGTCGACATCTGGTCGTTGGGATGCCTCGTATACGTCCTCCTCACGCAGCATTTACCGTTCAACGGCAAGAACCAGGCGCAGATGTTTCAAAAGATCAAGGAGGGAGCATTCCACGAGGCGCCGCTCCACGCGTACGAAGTGTCTAGCGCGGGGCGCGAATTCTTGAAAGCATGCCTCCAGGTAGACCCTCGCCAACGCATGTCGGCACAGGAGGCACTCAAACATGAATGGATCGCCAAAGTGTACGACGAAGAGTCGCAACTGCAAAAAGTGTTGTCGCTATCGCAGTCACAGTCGCAGCAGCTGCGCAAAATCGACAATGGCTTGTCACTTGGCATGTCCATGAGCCGCATCGACGAAGACGTGATGGTGAGGCCGCTCGACCGCACCAAGAAGCCGCGAAACGATTTCAAAGTTCCCAAGCGCGTTGTGCCGCTCCCGCAGTCTCAGCCGCACGTCTCGTCACAGTTCCACAACTCGTCTCAGCCGCGCGTCTCGTCACAATTCCACACCTCGTCTCAGCCGCGCGTCTCGTCACAACTTTGTGGTTCGCCAACGTCGGCACATAATAAAAGAGTGCTCAACGACAGCCAAGAGGTGCTAGAAAGCAAGCGACGGCACACAGAATCGCACTGCTTCGTCCTCGAGCCAATTGAGCATTCGCTCTTGAAGGAACCGATCCGAGTTCCGAATGACCAGCACTCTTTTGTGATTGGGCGCATCGAGACGAGCGATTACCATATCGACGACGACCGTATTTCGAAGATCCATTGCGTGATGGTGCGGAAACCTGGGAACGACGGAATCTGGCTCTTGGACATGAGCACCAATCTGTGTTCTGTCAATGCCCACACGTTGGGGAAGGGCAACAAAATAAAGCTTTGTCATGACGATACCGTGTGCCTATTCCTGGACGAGCTGCTGCATCAGCAGATCGCATACCGCTTAATAATTACCAGCGACCAGGAGCCGGACCCGCCTGGCATGAACGAGCCCGAACCACAAAACGAAGACGATTCAAGCCTCATTAATGACCTCTCCCAACTCTTGCTCGGTGCTGGCCCACTCGGTGAGACTAGCCCTTGACAGTAACGTGGGGGTTTTCTTGGACACTCCAACAATTAGACAAGTTTATAGAGCTTAATTAAATGAAACGATTCGAATGACGTGGTTTATTTGGGGGAGAGAGCTTGCACTAGATCAGCGGACGAAGTTTCAGGAAATCGTCAATATTTATGGTTTCAGAGACTGGTAATGCAATGTCGAGGTAGCCGACATTCCGGGTATGCGAGTCGACGAGAAATTGAAGGAGTTTCACTCTCAATTCAAGGAGAGCAGATTTTGTCAGATCAGAGTCTCCACTGGTTCCTTGGACTGCTTTGAGATCTTTAACCAAACCCCGTTCGAGACATGCGAGAATCAACTCTGAATCATCTAAATTCCACAAGTTCCCGCCCGAGTTGAGCCCGAGAAGGTAGTAGTTATCTACCTTCAAGTACTGATAGTGCTGATGAAGAAGATCGCGCAATCTTTTATCAGAATAGAGCGATATGGGAACGAATCGCGACACTAGGCGTAGTGACTGGCATAGGCGCTGCACCCGATCGAGCGGCAAGCTGTATGCCGTTTCCCAGGGGATTTTGTCCCAATTTGGTTTTTGCGACATGTCAAGACTCAGGTTCTGCTTCAACTGCGCGCCCCATAACCGTGGCAAAAGACTCGGCAACAAGCATGTCAGAGGAGTGATTTCCGGGACAGCATAGCAAAGAAGCGGGGTCATCTCGGCACAAACAAGCGCCACTACCGCGAAAAAGGGTATTTTAGGGAAGTCAACTTGAGTGCGACGGAGAAGCTGATACTGTGCCCTCGAAAGTTTGAAGATGCCCTTGTCTACAATGTCGTCGGCCGCTAGTGACTTTTTGACATGACCGGCTTTGTTGCGTATCAGCACCTCGAGTTCCATCTGACTCATGTGTAGCGCCAAAGCCATTTCGCAGGTAAGCTTTTGGAACGACGGCAACGCTGCAGAGATCTCTTTGCCATCCTTATTTACGCGATTGATGGCGAAGGATTCGCGACGAAGCGTATTCACTTTTGTTCTGTTATTCCATACATTTTTCACGCCGGCTTTATAGAATTGAAGGAGAGATTTCACGTACGCCAAGTTCTGCTTTAGCGAAAGGGTCAATTGCGGAGCCGTAGGGTTTGCACGGGCCACTTGTGCCAATATCTCATTTCGAGGTACGATCGGTAACGGGTACGTATCAGGGGCATTCACCAGGCAAGCCTCCTCTTTCGAGGCCCACGCGGACGCAAATACTTGCAGCAAGCGCAATTCTCGCGATAACCGAACGGAGTTTGGGGTCTTGAAGATCGACGATGGAAGACTCATCCCGGGCGCCTTGACTTGGTGTTTCAACAAGGTGTTTCGGTAAGGGAAACAATTTTTCTTGGCTGCAAATAGGGAGTGCATACAATTAAGTAGAGTGCATATAATCGTATCGAAATCGAATCTGATAAACCGTTACTTCGCTAAAGCGATAAGCCTTTTACCACCACTCACCTTACAAATGATCCCCGTCAAGAGAGTGGTTAGCATCAACGACTTGGAGGCATGGAAGACATCTCCTGCGTGTGAATCCATCACGTCTCTCGTAGTAAGCTTGCAGAATAGCGTCGTGGGCTTGACTAACGACTCGGATTTGGGAGAGCCCTCGGATGCGTGCTGCGCTATTTTGAGCGCTCTTGATAACGTCGATGCATTGATCGATTCAAACCCCGTGGTCGCCGACGCTCACGTTTCACGCTTTGGGAAAAGCGAGTTCCGCGACTTTTACGATAGTGTGACTAGAGATCTGCAGTCGTACTTCTCAGACTTGGCTCCCAATTACCTTGATGAGGTCTGTACCTACTTCAACGAGAGCTGGGGTAATCGCACCCGCATAGACTATGGCCTGGGTCACGAGCTCAATTTTATGTGCTTCCTCTTGTCTCTTGACAAAATGGAGATCCTCAGGAAGACTGATTATGCCACGATCGTATTGAAAATATTCACCAGGTACATGTCGATTATGCGGAGACTACAGAGAATCTACTGGCTTGAGCCTGCGGGGCTGCATGGCGTATGGGGATTAGACGACTATCACTTTCTACCGTTTCTTTTTGGTGCAGCACAGCTTGCGACTCACCCTCACATGAAACCGAAACTGATCCACAATGACGAGTTGGTCGAAATGTACCACAAACAGTACATGTACTTTGAGTGCATCTACTTCATTAATAGCATAAAAACGTTGCCTCTGAACCAATCGCAAAAGTTGAGTTTGCGATGGCACTCACCCATGTTGGACGATATCTCGCTGGCACGACTGTGGTTGAAAATTAAGGAGGGAATGGTCAAAATGTACAAGGCCGATGTCTTGGGTAAGTTACCCATCGTCCAGCACTTTATGTTTGGTGAATTGATTCCGTGTCCCGATGGGATCACCCTGGATCACGGAAATCAGGTCGACGAGGCATGTGGCCATGTGCACGCTCGAGAAAATGTCAGCACCTGGGGAGAGTGTTGCGGGATCAAGGTCCCTAGTGCGATAGCCGCGTCCGAGAGTTTGCGATTGAATAGCCAAAAAAAAAGTAAGCCGGTACCCTTTGATTGAGGTGGCAAAATCACAAGTTCTTTTCTAGTCTAATCCAGGTAATTGATACTTGTAGAGATCATGACGTTGCGAGGAACCGCGCAAGGGTAAGGCAACAAGACTTTAACTTTCCCCTTGGTGTCATCAACACCAATCACATGGATGTAGCCCATGACACTAGCACCTAAAAGGTCTTTCCCTCGCATATTTGACTGCAGCAAGTGGGTGATTGCGATAATCAGATTGTCCAAGTTTGTGGAGCTAGGATCGGTGAGTGGGGTGTAGAACTTTTCGAGCTCCAGATGACTAGTTTCCGCATCAGTTTCAGGCTTTTCCTCTGCGGTATATGAATCTCCAGACGGAAGGAAAGCCATTCGCGAGGCTGCTTCCAGCGATAAGACGCCTCGGAATACGACTATATCCTTGATGTCAACGTCGGTTTTGAATGGGGATAAGCGCGTCTTGTAGTTTCCATAAAAGTATTCGCGAATGCACTCTTCTTGGGATCGACGGATGAATTGATCGTCAAGCTCGACTACTCCGCCACTTACCGGGACCTTGACAATATCGAGATGACGCGCCGCTACTTTGAGCAGGTACTTCTTTTTCAACTCAATCAGGAGCCTCTCATTACCGAGAACGACAATCGTATCAACTTCAAAGTCGGCCACAATGTTTTCAATTATTTTCAAGTCCTTTATCGCAAGACAGGGCGTATCAATTATTGCACCCGCAGTTTTGACAACTGGATCCTCATGGAATCGGGATAACACCGATACACCGAGTCGCGACACCTGATCATTATATAAGTCAAGATTATCGGCAAAGGAGGAGAAGCCAATGTTTTTCACAATCGGTTGTTTGGGGTTATGCAAGAGGCTTCCGGATGTGGTGGAAAATCCGTATCCGCCAGCGCAATCAACTTGTAACGAGTCGCTAATTGGCGTAGCCGTTATCGACCCTGGAATGGCGAAAACTCCATCGCGGGGCTCGAGGTTGACGAGGATGGGACAAGACTCCATCTTGTTGGCATAAGAAACAAGAATCTTGGCAAGTGACGATTTTCCAGCGGTACGCAGACCCAAAATAAGTACGCGAGGTCCTATGCGAGTGTTTTCAGGATAGCGTTCGTTATATGCGCGGCACTGCAGCCGCCTTGCTTCAAGCAGAAGGTGCAAGTTCGTGTAGATGGGCATCACGGATTCACAACTGGTATACTCAATAAAATCATCTGGTTCGTTGGTCATGTTATTGGAGTTCACGGTGATGTAGTAGGAAAGAACAGTCAGTTCGGAACCAGGCCCGGGAGGACAGTATACCGCAGCTTTTGTTCCGCTAAGCATGATGTCGACATTGTTTGGCAATTCCCTACCGAATATCTCTGCGATGCCTGAGACGACTTTAAGGACGAGTATCGATTTGAACGCGACTTCAAAGCGCCATTCGGAACCGACAGGTACTGTTATTGTCACAGCTTTCTTTCCATCCTCTTCAAATTCTGCTGTGTTTTTGAATCTCGAAAGCGACAGCATGTTTTTGGTAAGAACGCGTGTAAACTTACGGTTCAAGATCGTCTCTAAATTCCCGGTCTAGCCCAGCGAAAAAACCTCATATCCGCAATAAATTTAGTGAGAAATGTTCTGCAGCATCACTAAAAATTGTGGGAATTTGCAAAGTGAGAGTGCGCGTTTTTACATCTTAACTGGGAATAGCGGAAACTTTGAGAACCTCGTCTCCGCATGCTTAAAATATCCCCGCTATCATTGAAACGTTAGAGTACCGGCAACTAAGGTATTTATGTAGGCAGTATCCCAAATCTTCCGAACCACAAACGTGATTCGTATTTCCTTTTGCTTTTACAAAACCTCATGCATAATGCACGATTAGTTGTTCGGCCCCGGATTTTGGCACTGTGGCGGCCGGATCTTGCAAAAATTTATGCTATCACTCCGCTTTCCGCTTCCGTGGAGATTCTTATCCTGGGGTTTTAGGTTCTTTGGTGCGCCATGACTGATTTCCCGGACTTGTTGAAATACATTGGCCCGCACAACGTATTTGGTCCCGGCATGGCCAGGAAAAACCGCAAGCCTCGGTCAATGGATCTTGAACCGCCCCAAGGCTGTGTTTTGGCCCTTCTCCCCACCCATTTGCTCCACAGAATTTTTGTCCTCGCAGGCCCAGGGAACAGCTTGAACTTGACGTGCGGGTTTTTCTACCAGCTTTTCAGATTCGAAGACACGGGCTTCGACGTCAAGGGCCAATGGCGGAATCTCGACCTCGTGATATCGATGATCAGGACACATTACTTGCGAGACTTTAATGCAGAGCTCAAAAGACACCGCTGTCCCCTTCAATACATCCTGAGAATCAAGAAGGAAGTCGATTCGATCTTGACACTGTGGGTCGCTGCGGGTAATGACCGAGCGTTTCTCGTCGAGAGCGAAGATTACACAATGCTTTCAACCAATTGCGCGATCCTCTCCCAAGCGATCCTTTCGTTCTTATCGTCAGGTTTGGTTCTAGACTTGAGTGTTTTCCGTCTTCGTTTAGTGACCGAGAAAGTCGTAAAGGCTTGTTTCCCCAAAGAAATAATGGAGCCACGCCTGCCAAGGATAGAGGGTACTCCTAAAGAGATGATGGACATTTGCCCGCCGGATGTTAGCGAATCGGAACAGAGAGATCGATTGCTCTTTATAGCTTTCAAGTTCAAAGAGTGCTTTCTCCAACTTAGTGTCCCCGATGACCACCCGGAGAACTCAGTCTTTAGGCTCACCCCTCAAGAGGTGGTGTCGTCTAAGGTCCGCTTGCCGCCAGAGTTGGCGGTCTTTGATGCGGTACTAGAAATGTACGGCCCCCCACCACCACGTTGCTACGAGTATGATGAAAATCCCGGGGTGTATCAATGGCCGGAAGATCGAGTCTGGGATTGTATAGAAATCCCCCCCGAATATCTCAAAAAGAGCCCCTACCTTTTCAGGCGTTATGCAGCATTGAGAGCTCTTGGAAAAGATTACATTGAGGACGACAATTACGAAGAGTCACTCATTGCCTTGGTTGATTCATGCGCCGAGTATGAGATCCCCAACAGGACCTATGTCGGGAAACTGCTTCCTAACAACGTAAAATTTCTCTTGGATTCTATCGATATGGATGACGCTTTGCCCGAAGTCTTTGCATACGTGGCCGGAACGTTTTTACGGTTGGAGAGACAATATAGCGGCAAGTACAATCCTTACTTTGCTCCGAACGATTGGCTCGCAGCATTGCTCAGGATCGCTATCAAGTCTCCGAACTTGAAGGTGAAACTCAAAGAATGCTTAAAGCAATTGAGAGAGGGAGATGTCCTGATGCTTATGATCGCTCCTACTTTCACTTTCTAGAGTGGAAGCGGTCGCTTTGGAATCAGAGAACGAGTTCAATTATGGGGGTCGCATTTCGTAGCCATGTTGGTTGGATGGATCGAGGGGGCTGATGATGACTGAATAACTAGTGACTAGCTAAACAATAAATACTCAACTATATCCACAACGAAGTCCAGCTAAATCGGCCAATGATGCTTCCAAATTAAATTAAAAATCTGCCGATCCAAGATGCGGATCCCAAAATATTTTATAGGATTCGTCGCGTGAATCTGGTCGTGCCAGCCCACAAATGAATTCCCATCTTTTGTGGCTGTACATCGATTTAACAACAACATTCACAACTTGGGCGGAATGAGCGGTTCATCCCTCCTCGGGTTAGCGCTCGATAAACTTTCAATTGCTAAGCGCAATGAGCCCGATACAAAGACGGTGGATCCACCGAAAGGCTGTAGATTAGCACAGCTCCCCATAGATATCCTTATAAATATCTTCATTATCGCCGGTCCTGGAAACGAATTGCACTTGACATGCCGCTTCTTTCGCGAATTGTTCCGCTTCGAAGATACTGGTTTCGACGAGAACGGCCAGTGGCACAATCTCCATCTCGTAATCTCCATGATCAAGACCCACTACTTGAAGACGTGGAATACAGAGATCAAAGCCCGCAATTTCCCGCTATCCTACGTGAACCGCTTTCAAGAACAGATTGACGAGATACCTACATTATGGTCGCAGCACGGCCATACTGCAAGCGAATTGGCCTCGAGTTATGAGTATCAGACCCTTAAGAACAATATAAAAGTGCTCAAGGAAGATATCGAATTTTTTGAGAAAACTGAGATTGGCCTAGATCCCGATGTGTTGTACAACCGGTTTATGACCCCTCGCGTGGCTAAACACTGTCTTCGTCTGAAAGTTCTTGTACCCCACCGGGAAATCAGCTCTGAAATGATGCCGTTTTGTGAGATGTATCAAGCTGAGGACCACAAGCGACATCGGTTGCTTTACATGGCGTACAAATTCAAGGAGATGTATTTCCATCTTCATCACTTTATCGCGCAGATTCCCTCGGGGCTGCTGCTCCCATTTATTTTTTCATTCTATCCCAATGAGGTGGCTAATGATGATATACAGTTGCCGCGGGAATTGCTGGTCATTACAGACATATTTGGCGCCATCTATTACGAGCACCGCGACCTTATGCCGCCGGCGTGTTATGAGCTCGACCGGGAAATACACGTCTACCGGTGGCCGCGATATCGTCTGCTGCACAGTGTTGAGCTTCCCGAGGAGTATCTCGCCATGTCTCCACGTTTCTTTGAGCGGTGCAATGTGTTGAAAGCGATCTCGTCCACGCAGTTGACAGGCACGCTCCATGACGACTTGATAACTGCACTCTTCAGTGCCTGCTGCGACTATGAGATTCCCCGCAAGCGATACGTACGGGGCCTGCTTCCGGAAAACCTACAACTCATTGAAGATATGGCTACGGAATATGAAATCACTCCTCCGGTGTTCCAGCATGCCGCAGACTTGTTCTTTGAGTTTGAGGAGGACAATAGATTGCATCCAGACCCCTACTTTATCGAGGAAGATTGGCTCGATGCATTGGAGATGATGTATTTTGCAATGGAGGAAGTTGACGGGAACTTTGAAGAAGTCCTCGATCGGTTGCGTGAAGGAGACACGCGGGTCATATTGTTGGACGAGTATAACGAGATGCGAGATCGCGAGATGGCACCAATGCAAGAGTTGTATGAAAGAATCACTGGTATGGCTCCTCCGCCTCATAGATGAGGCAATCGGCAAGTTTGCTGGGAATCACTTTGGAGGGACTAGATTGAGGATTCGTTTGTCATGGAGATGAAATTCACCTAGTTACCCTCACACGTGGTAAAATGCATGCCAAGGTCTGGGATGCTTCTCTGTGACATACGTCTCTGTGAATTGTGCATCGACTTGAAGTTCCTCGACCTGCAAAATGGCGGCGACCTGATGGTACCCACTGCCAAGGTAAAGAAATTTATCAGGTGAATAATCTGTCTGACTGATTAGAATCGTGACTGGGATTTGTGAGAGCATATCAAGATTAAATGTCTTTTTGGATAAGAAAGCTACACATATCAACTTGGCCCTCCACGTACAAGACAATGCTCTCAATCTTATAGGCAGTCGTCCAGCAAGCCTAGCAATACTCATTGACATACGATATAAAATAGCTTAATGCGGATGATATGTATTCGTTATCCCGTAATCCGGACAAGGGGGTCGTGCAAAAGCATCCAAATTTGGACAGCAACGCCAGGTTGGGCAAATTAAAGAATCTAGAAGTCGTGCTTGGCCCAATTCATAATCTGGACAGACAGTAAACGGGCCAGACTAGTTTCAAAGACCGGTTGTTTTGATTCGCAGTATCTACGATTTGATGGCGGGGAACACACTTTTCTATTTGCGGCACATCCAAAGTCTAACGCTTTGTCAATGGATTACAGAAATGACTCTCATGCCGAGACGCGTACTTTTCATACCGGACGCGTACTGTCAGACCTGACGCGTTTTCCCCCACACTAAACGCGGTCCCTCCTAACGGACGCGTACCCCAAAATAAGCAAATCCCCAAGGAAATCACCATGATCAATTTTGCAGGCTCTGCAAATTTGTTCGGAGTTTAATATCATTTAAAACGAGAAAGTGGCGAGCATCTGTTTCACTGAATAGGGAGGAAGGCCACCTTAATCTGATGTTATTGTTGCAGGTAAAGGCGTTGAACGTGCTTCAGACACTGCGGCCACCAACACGCATCCAGGGTTGGCCATGATGAAAATGTGGCCCTCACATTTTTCGGGAATCGAGAATCATTTTGTGGAATGTACCAATGAATTTACTCTGATGATCCAGAATCCGAAATGTGAACAAGAGTGCACAAAAACACAAGACAAAGGAGGCGTGGTGGGATCGCGATTTGGGTAGTATGCGTTTGCAGAGTGAGCATGGCGAGAGACGATTAGCATAGT